>JAODOY010004255.1:0-11054 GCA_025399855.1 Forbesichthys papilliferus
GCACATTTTATGACCAATTCATGCAAAACTCCACGTAATCCCAAGGGGTTCACATACTTTTTCTTGCAACTGTACCTTAAACACCTCCTAACTACATTGCATCGAGAAGTCAAGGAACTGTGTAAACAAGTGAAAAGGAACCTGAAATGACTCCTTAAATACTGTACCTCTCTCTGCTCCAGCCTCATCTCTCCTCTCCATCAGCAGGTAGCGAGGACTCTCGGGAAGGAAAGGCAAAACACACAGCTGCAGGATGGCTGGGAACGCCAGGAAGGCAAACAAGAAGTTCCACCTGGACTCCTGCAGACAACCAAAGGCGTTGAACACAGTGTTTAGACGTTAATGAACATACTTGTAGTTACACCTCAGACAGTTAACTGCTAAATGTGGTGGCATGGTATTGGCTAACAGAATACCTGCTGTAGTGTGCAAGCTCAAATTGAGCTTATAAAGGATTTATGTTCCACATGTAAATGCTTTTCCAAATATATTTTCTGAGATTCATGTTTCCTGTGTTGTTGTCACACTGACTGGTAAATCATAAAAACAATTTACACTTTAAGCACTGAAAGCACGTGAATACATTATCTTTATATCTCGGGATTACACATTTTTGGATAATTTGGCTAAAAACCTTTTGCATTTGATTTTTCTCCCAGAAAGAGCATTCATGCTGTATTACAGTAGGTGCACTGCACACACCTCAAATATGCTATTGTAATGACCATTCTGACTTGAAAACAACATTTTAATCATAGAGTTTTCAACCAATGGCCAATTTTCTTAATATGTCATTCTTCAAAGTGTGCAGCAGCCTTGAAATGGCATTCCAATGTGGCAAGGAAAGACCCTTATTATCAAAGGCTTATAAGATATCTTATAAGAAATTCACTGTTTCTATATCACTTTCAATTCGATTCTTAATTTCCGTAAAAATGCGTGAAATGTAAATTACACAATACAGAATATTGAATGACTTGTTCATGTGCTATCTACTGTAGGTCAAGACTCAAGCTGTCAGAAGAAATAAAAACTACTACTACTTTAAACAGTTGTCATAGCCGGTCAGCCTATCATAATTGATACTGTAATCATATTAATTATGATTTAACAAATGAGGCAAGCAAACCCTGAATATGTTATTTAAACGAGCCTGATGATGTTAAAAAGAAGCTAAAAAAAGACCAAAAGCACAATTGACAAACCTGTGCATTCACGTGGCAGAAAAGACAGATTCCCTTGACCAGAGACAAATCAGGGATTTATTTAGAGGCATTGCTATCAACCAGAGCAGATATTCTCACTGAGAATTTGACTCGCTGACAGCTAACACTAAATATATAGCTCTGAAATCCTACCTTCAGCACCTTTAATCCATCTTTCTGATGCATCTTTGCGTGCCGCCCTTACATTAAACATGCTAGGTGGATGACTTGGCCTACGCCTGCAGTTAAAGGTACACTGTACCAGGTCAATCTGGAGAAGCTTGATATTTGAACTCAATCAAAACAATACACACCTCTCCCTTCAATACCATAGGGTGCCATCAGAAGCGCCCTCAGAAGCACCAGCCTACACAATGGAAACACATTTCAAAGGCTAAGATATTTGTTGTGTGTCGTCTCCCCACTTTATTTGTGTTCCTATTTCACAGAACCAAGGCTGTGCAGAAACACCACATTATGTTTTCGGCACAAACAGAACGGGTAAGATGCGAGAAAATATTTGGTGAATTTGAGAAAAAGTGCTAAATTAGCTTCCAATCGCTGACTATATAGAATAGTGTATGACAGCCACGTCAGCCAGTCAGTTTGGTAGCTAAAGGTCAGTGACCCAGCAAACACTGTCAGCGCTCTGGTTGCATCACCCGCATCACAGCAGATCATGGAGTCATTCGGAGACAATGCTTAAAAAACAGCATGCGCCTGAACCAGTAAACACCCCCCCCCCCCTCCCCCCACACACACACACACACACACACATCCCTTGGAGGGAGAGGGAAATGACAGGATGCACAACTCCGTGAGTCAGTGTCTTGGTCCCTATTGGGCAGCAGCATGGGGTATACAGACACGGGGAATGTGGGAAAAGATGCCCTTTGGAGAGGAAATGTCAGCTCCCCACTCACAAGATGTCAGTGAAGGCTAACCTTTTCTAAGTGGAGGAAAATCCCCCAAATATTAGGCATACGTTTAGTATAGCCATAAAGATTTTGAATTGTAATTAGAACAGGCCGGTGAACCTTAATGGGTAAAGATGTTTGGAAGAGCATTTGACTGTTTATAGTCCTTGTGTACGGTATAAGTCAATTTACTGACACTCTTACTGGGTAACTCCTATACGTTCATGAACATGTCTGTGCCTAAAAAAAACATCAGTTTAAAAAGGAACACAGCACAAAAGCAAGGCCAGGTCTCTTTTACAATTCCTATCAATATTAAGTGTGCTCATTTAACACTGTGATTATTGGCTCAGACAGATCTACTGTCACATTAAACAACAAATAAGGGGAGGACATTTGGGTTGCTGGTTTCTGCGGGGCATTAGAATATTCATTGTATATTGGAAGATTCTATAACATTTAAAGTGGATCTACGTGACTGTCTGCCACTAGATGCCACCTACAGTAGCACCAGCATCTCAGATCATAACAAATGATTTGTGTGACACACACACACACAGGGGGAGTGTGATGGCAACGTCGGCACAAGAAGCAATTACTTCACTAGATCTTCCTAGAAAATGGTTATTCGCTGCTATATTGATGCTAAAAATATTGTATAGGCCACCTTTAAAACAAATGTGCTGCCATGTTCCACATCCCAGTCACACAAACAGGATGTTGGTGATTTGCATGCATTCGTTCACGCATGAATGCGTTTCTGCAAATAGTCGCTTTTAACTGGGGCAGGCCAAGCCTCCCCCTGAGCGGTGATCCTATCATCCCCAGTGCTAATGCATGCCGGAGCTCTGGAGTTAGCATCCATGACCTGGGTCGTTAATCATTCCACCAAAAACTAAAACACCCAAAGAGTTTGTACCTCGGGCCGGGAGACGAGAGGCGACGGATAGAGTCATTCAAATGTCCCCGGCCTCCCCAATCTAGATGCTAATTAACCGAGAGCGTTGCAGGTGTCCTCACAATTATGCGTGGTAAGAATGCACATGCTGCAAAGTTAACACTGACATCTTGTTGTCATGCAAAAGAACAGATCAAACGTTGTGTTGCCGGAGGCCCGTCATAAATGAGCAGATGGCCAATGTGTATTGGCATTGGTGGCAAGCTACTGTAAGCGTAAGCTGCAGCAACAATAAATGAATAAGTTAGCATCAAAGGGTTGTGCAAGTACGCACGTGGGTGCCCACCTGTGAACTAAGTGAAAGAGGAAAAACATGGAATTCTTCCATGAGATGCTTCTTGTGGCAAAACGTTTTTCTGGGTAGGTCAGTCTTCATTCAGCCTATTTAATACAAGTTGAAGGCCCAAGCGGTAACATTAAACGGGTGTTTGCAATGGCCCGATCAGCCACAATTAGTTATAGAGCTCTAATTCCACGGCAGAGGGAGGAATTTAATTGGTACTCAGTGTTTGTCCATGGGAAACGAGGACGTCATGGATTACAAGGCTTGCATTTAATTACGGTCTATTAGGAAACACTCATGTTATTGACAATTTACACACAAAAATAAATACCCTACTATAGAAAATGCACAATAGCTTTCGGTTTTTCTCTGAGGTGTACAATGTGAAATGTAAAATCTGTCAATAAGAAAATCATTATGATGGCACCCCACCTGTATTCCTTCATCACACCAATACAGCCATCCACACAAAGCAGAGAACATATTCCCTTGTATGTTGTATTGTATACTTGATACAAAATGCACGACTAGAATTCATAGACTGTTTAGACTGCATTATCAACGTGCTTTTGTATTAATTACACCCCTATTAGTGATGGGAAGTTAGGGGTGTAAGAAAATATCGCAATATTATATTGCGCGAAACTGTATGGATTCTCTAAAAGTGCATTTGCTATTTAAACAACTTTGGTGCTGGACGGGAACTGTGTTGGTCTGAAACTAGCAAAGAATATATACACACACACAGCGTGTGTGTGTGTGTGTGTGTGTGTGTGTATGTATGTATATGTGTATATATATATATATATATATATATATACACATATACACACACACACACACACATACATACACACACACACAGCGTGTGTGTATGTGTATATATACACATACACATATACACACACACTTATATACATTTTTTTTATTTATTGGACAAAGCATTTACCTTGCGGTAACATCAGAACCACATAATTTCAATGGAACTGGCTTTATTGCTATCAAAAGGAGCATCACACTTCACATCAAATTTAAATATTACTGGTTATAGAATCCATCAACTATGGTTGCACACTTGCCAGCCAGAATTTACCAATTGGGACCAGCATCAAATTTTGACTCTGTATGCAAAATCCTGCAAATCCATCCTCTGGGTCCAGCAAACAAAAACGTCGCCCTCACCTAGAGAACTGTATGCAGACAGCTCCTCAGCCTGCTGCTCACTAGTCTCAGCCCCAGTCTCAGCTTTATCCAGAGAGTAGTAGTCTAGTTTTTTTAGTAATAACGAGTGTAGCATAATATGGGCTACACTGTAGCCTATATTAGCCCATAAACTCCACATTTAAAAGTGCAATGTTTATATAGTACATGTCTTAAATGCATTCACAACTATTAATTTTATTTCACTTCCTTGGACAATTAAAGAATGTGAGACGGTGACCCGGGCAAAACTAATCGTGGGACGTTTTTTTCAGCTCAGAAATTTACATTATTTATCAGATGCTTTTATCCAAAGGTACTGCAATAAAGTTAATTTAACAGACTTTGTAAAGCGTGCATTTTGTGCTTTTGGACCTTTCAGCTGGATTCAACCTCCCTAAGCACTAGACTGTATTTTCCCAGCTGTTTAATATCCAATGTGAACACCCAGTTTAAATGAATTGCCCTTGAGGGACTATCTCTTGCTAAAACACACAATTAATTTCTGTCACTTTATACTCCACAAACCGCATGCAGAAGCTGTAGTCATCAGTAACGGAGGACATCTGGACAAGGGCACGCGAAGACAGCCTTAGTTGTCTACGTGTCCTCTGAGGCATGCCGATGAGGTCGGTCTCTGGAGAGAGTTCAACGAGAACGCGGCTAATAGCGCGTTTGTGCTGTAAACATATTTGCTTGCTGGCAAGAGGTCAGTGGTCAGGCGTGATTGTCATTTGTCAAAGTATTACTTTATAACTATTTTGCACACCACCAACAGACACTGAAAATAGGCCCCCCATTAACGCACAGAACGCGAAACATACATGAATCACAATAGCAAACAGGACAGAGTCATGTTGTCAAATACTGCGTGTCCCATGCAATCCCTATGGTTTACTGGCCCTCGTCAAAATATAAATATAAATATAAAACAAGCTGTCATGAAGGGCAGCAAAGAGATCAATACAAAGACATTGGCTGTGTATAAACAACTCCATATGTATAAGGTGGCCCAGATGTGATCACCCAATCAATTGAAAATGAGTACATACTGCCTATCTGTATGGGTATACACGTTCGTGTATACATACCACTGGGACAGTATGGAAAATGCTAATAAAAACTCAACTGAAAATAGTACAGAGTGAATGTAATTTACAAATTACTTATTTTTGTTTTTATTAGCATTTTCCATACTGTCCCAATTTTGTGTTGTATATGTAGACACACACACACACAGTGTTCTGGCTCAAACCAGTTACTTTGTTATGTGTAGCACCAGTTTATTGGATGGCACAGAGTTAGCACTTATTGTTAGCATCATTGTCATGCATTTACACTCATCTCCGCCAAAATAAAAATGCTTCCTTGATTGGTTATTGTCTATTTAACACATTGAAAATGTGAGGTTGGCCTCCAAAAGTCAAGTTACTGAATCTAGATGATTGTCATTTGAATTCAGAGCTTTGCCTTCGCACTCCCAACCTGGAGAACGCAGGAAACAGCCCATTTTCTTTCTGCGTGTTTCTGAATTGAGTGTCTGCCCCATTTTCACAGAAGAACAGAACAATGAAACACATTCTTATATCATTTTATCCACACTCATCCCCCAAATCGATGGTGAAATCATTGCCGTGTGGATTCTGGATTGTACCGCGTATTTTTATTATTATATTTTCAAAGTTATTGTTTTTTTTGCACACACACTCCCGTGGGTGTAGATCTCATTGATAGTAGCAAACATAAACAGTGTCCAGTGCGTGCGTGCGAGCGTGCGTGTGTAAAGTGCTTGTGCTCCAGCAAAAATCTAAACATTTAAATAAATAAAGGGCAGGTCTGCACTGAAATGTCCTTGGAGAGTGTGTTCTGGACACATTTGCAGGGTCTCCTTGAGAGGAACAGAACAGGCACACTCAGAGGACAGTTTCACTTCTCGTCTGTATTCATGTATTTATTTCTTGCTGGGATTGTACAGTGTATAGCCAGGGCAAACACGTAAGGAAAGGAGCAAAACCAAGTACTGCCTGATCAGACCAGGGGATCTACCTTCAAATCTGCCTTGAGGACCACGGCGGGCGGCGACATTTTGCATTGGTGATGCCAAAAGGGAGTGTTCTTCATTAACTCCCGGGAAGGGGTTTCACTCTTCAGGCAAACCAGAATGACCCAGCGTTTGTTTGAATGATCCAGTCCATTTACCTGACTCTGTATATGTATTGCTACAGCATTTCACAATGGTTCCCAAATGAGTCCAGCACTCTGTTGATTCCATGTCCATATTAACTGAAGCAGTTCTGAGGCATTTCAGTGTGTTAGTTTCACAAATTTTATTGACCAACGATGACACTAGGCCAAACTGGCTCGCTTAAAAGCATTTCCCTCTTATACAAAAATTGCCCTTCACATGCTACTTCACTGCAAGTAAATATAGCATACAGTGGCTCCTACTTTAATTGTTTAATTGTGGTAGCAGCAAAACCTGCATTCAGGCCACGAGACATCATTACCAACTGTTCACCCATTCAGAACATGCACACTTGAGAAAAGGTACACAAATTGCATGTCGTGAAATCCAATTTAGAGAATGCAATGAGCTGAATATAAAATAAAGTTAATAAAGTTTCATATAGTTGTGGTTCACATTTAAAAGGGGTGAATTTGGCTTGGAAACCATTGATGCCTTAGGTTACCGATAGGGAAATTATGGCACATAAATAATCATTAGCAAATACTGTAAAATGCATCGCTACAGTAGAGTCCCATGCAGCAAACAGCAGTAGGTGTAGTCAATAAAGCAAAACCTTTATAATTGGACATGCAAGGTAGAAGATATTCAACCTTTTCTCCTGGGTAAACAATATGTGATTTTGCATAACGTTATGTCTCTATGCAACAGGGACTGTTTGAACCAACCAATCAAACAGTAGACAAGATGAAAATGAGATAAATGTACACGCACAATTGTAAGTCTGAGCTTAAATCAGTGATTAAATAAAAATGTCCAATCTTGTTTTGGTATTCTGGTTGCTGAACCTCGATAAAAACTATTGGGAAGGGAGTGGGGGAACGGAGCGACCTGAAATGGAAATATATGGTTTCATCTACCATCAGTACCAAATTAGTTGTCAAAAAGAATAACTCAACAGCACTGACCTGGCCCAATAACTCAGGAAGTCCCAACACTTGTCCAGTGAACACCCCCAAGCAGATCAGGATGGAATTGAACTGACCGATTGACCCTCGGATGTTCCTTGGAGAAATTTCACCCAGATACATGGGCAGGACACTAAGAGCAATACCTGTTATAACAATAGTGACGCAATTACATATAATAATTACAAAATAAGTGGCTTTGGCATGAAGTGATTGAATACCAATGTTGCTTTGGAAAAGAAGGTGAACACTGCTTTTCTATGTAGCGCACGCATTAGATTCAGAATTAAAACAGTAAATTCAGAGCTTTATATACAATTTCATGCCATGTTATTTATTGATTGAGGTCAATGCATAAGTCAACGTAAATCTAATTTTCCTGCAGAAATTACTTTAGATAGTTCATCTCCTTGGTACTGCTGTTCACAGGATACAGTAGGGTAACAGGTTCCTTTTATTTAACCCAATACTACTAATACTACTCACCAGAGTCCACCCCGATGAGGAGACGACCAGCTATGAGCATCTCATAAGAGCCTGCTTTCTCCCCCAAGGTCAACAGAAGAGCTGCTATGATGGCAAAGCAGTTATTCATCAGCAGAGTGCCTTTTCTATGGTAGACAGAAATGGCGGTGGATTATCAGTGAGAGTTACATGTTGACATACAGTACTTCAGTTCAACGTAAAACTGACCCAGTTGCCGACAGTTACCGACATTGAGAAGGCATTGTGTGGAATTGTGTCTCACAGGGACTGCATACATGGGTAGCTGTGCTCCGTCCCACCCGGAACGAGAACCCTGCTCCCCCGCGTAGAGAGCGGACGCTTTACACACAAAAACTCAATGGGCTCCAGCATACGTTGCCAGAGCACATTGGCCGCTACACATGTACTGTATGTGTTACAGTATGAAAATTATTCTATTCTTCTATTAAAGAGCTAAAAGATCGTAAATGTTCACCCAGCATTAAATCCAAATAATTTTGCTAAATTATGACAAATCTTACTCAATAACATCTGATCTACCATCTACTCTGTGTATCTACCCACCAATCATTTCTAGCACCATTATATTTTATCAGTTGTAAGTCATAGAACTTTAAAAACAGGGTAGCACTGACCTTCAAAATTACAGCCCTGAGCCGAATCCCACAATAGGGAATCAACCACAACTAATTGCATTAGTCATTGAATTGTTAGGCTGCCGTTCCATATTTTACCCGAGGCTCATAAAGATGACATGTATCCAACCCACTCACACAAGCATCCAAGTCATGGTTGGAGGGTGTATTCAGTTTATATCAACACTATCTAACAGTGTGTGTTAACTTTCAACTGCATGAGGGTTTACCACAGACCATTAACACTTCTAATGCATTAGAGGAACACGTTTTCCTTAAGCACAAACAATCACCCAGTATGGGAGGACAGAAGCCTAGTCTTAACAAGTAACCAAACAAATAAGCAAATAAGAAATGTGGCAGATGTATTCAATGAGGAAATAAAGTTAATGCAGAACCTATAGGCTCTTCATGTTTTTCGGGACAGAAAATCAGCAAGAGCTTATACAAAAATGTGATAATGCACATGTATCTTGTGTTCCTCTCTGATGCAGTATTTCTAGAAATATATGCCATGCTGATGACAAAGGTTAACCGTGGATTTAATAAATTACATCATAGACATCAAGCCTGTGACCACCACAACCGGAGAGGATCAGAGTGGTGTTATGTGGCTTTCCCGCAGTATTCAAGAGATAGTTGGAGTCAGGTCTCTCCGTCCCACACTTGCATTGGGTTTAAAAACCTAATCCTACATGACAATGAAGAGGGTTGTCGATGTATTTATATGGAGGTGTTACAGGTACAGTATGGTAAGGGTGGCCAAACAGGGCTTTTCAGCTCTTTCTATTTGGGAAAACAGAGTCTGACAGCATCTTCCTGGTTAACAATCCCAGAACAACATGGCCTAATGCTAGAATGACTAAACACTAGCTCAAATACTGCAGGAATGCTGGCTTCCTTCCGTCAGACACAACAGCTCCCCAGCTAAAATCAACAAGTAGAAGGGATCTTTGGCTACGTTTACATGCACACTTACATTCCACTATGGCAATATTTTGATAGGTGCTATGTAAATGGAATATTTAGTTTGGATATTACCGGGCTTTAGGCATGTTAACAGCAGATTCTGAATAATGAGTCAGAAGTGGGGATTTAACTTCATTTTCCAGCATTGTCTCTTGCCTGTTTAAAGTAAGATATGGGAAAATGGAACGGTTTCGGCTGTAGTCATGTTGCAAGATCATGAATCTAAATTATTTTCTCCACCATGATGAAAGTCAGGACCTTGGATATTGCAATTACCTCTGATATTTTTCCCATTCAAAATTACAACTTGAGAAGTCATTCATGTGCAACTTCCAAGTCTGAAACTCATATTTACCACAATTCTAATACTACGATGTGAAGGCAGCAATATGGCTTCCGTGTTATTGCCTTAGTCAGGAAGAGCTGTGCAACCCTGTCAGTATTCTCTTTCATGCCGTCAGGTAATGCCACCATGTGGTATCCATTTGACATAGTCAGAAAAGTTAATGGAGGTGATCCCTCCTGACACCACATACGCCCAGTGTTGTGACAGACTAAGACTTAACTGGCTTTTGCAATACTGCTGCATGACATTTGTTTTGGCCTGTGTGGGTCATTGGCTGCGAACTCAACATGAAATAACTTTAAATCCACTGTGTCTGAGATGATTTCAAACAGTTTAAGGAAATAAAGAGTGCCATTTTCATATCTCTTAAAGTGCTAAAGCCATTTGGATGAAATACTTTTGCTGTGCATTGGGTTGGACAGACATAGAGCCATTGACCTTTCTTCTCTGAAAAAAGCTATTTAACAAGTGAATGTGGCGATACGATGGAAAGTGCTCCAATGGGGCCTTTCAGAAGCAAATAGAACACTGTGATGGAGCTCACATATGTGGAGGGGGTGGGCAATTAGGTACAGGTATGTGTGAAGTGGATTGCTGAAAACAGCACCCTCCATCGACATTACTGAAATAAAGGACAAAAAAAAAAAAACATACAAATGCATTGTTGAGTTGACACATGGTAAGGCAAAACCTCCCACACACACACACACACACACGTGACAATTACGCAAGTACCAGCTGACTGTAGAAAATTGTGCTTTACATTTTAGATATTCCATTTTAGATATACAGTATCTCACAAAAGTGAGTACACCCCTCACATAGTTGCAAATATGTGAGCATATCTTTTCATGTGACAACAATGAAGAAATTACACTTTTCTGCAATGTAAAGTAGTGATT
>JAODOY010004256.1:0-11052 GCA_025399855.1 Forbesichthys papilliferus
GCACTTTGTGTTACATGAATTTGTATGAAAAGTGCTATATAAATAAAGATTGATTGATTGATTGATTGATTGATTGTTAATGGGACCCTTGTGGTTGCTAGAGTTACCAAATTATTGTGTACATGAATGACTAATCCTGTTGCCCACTAATGCCTCTACAGCACTCATAAACTGACACTGTTCTCTACCCCTCCTGTTCCAGTATCATAAGCTGACACTGTTCTCTACCCCTTCTGCTACAGTATAATAGGCTGACACTGTTCTCTCCTTCTAGAGTATCATAGGCTGACACTGTTCTCTACCCCTCCTTCTACAGTATTATAACCTGACACTGTTCTCTACCCCTCCCGTTACAGTATCATAGACTGACACTGTTCTCTACCCATCCTGTTACAGTATAAAAGGCTGACACTACTCCTTTTGGTTATGCTATTTATGACACAATTGAGGAGTATACCTTTAAAATGAAATTATTCTGTTTCATCTACCTCAGAAGTGTTATTTTTGTTTTTACAGTAGCATGCTACATTTCAATGTCACATTTGTAAAAGTAAAGTTTCAGTAAACACAAACTTAGTGACCCTTTGTTTTTTAACCTAACATCGTAAATGCTAACAGATGCTTTTTCAAAGGGCAAATCTGCAATAAGCTTTTATACCAAATTATAATTTTTGGCACAGTACAAAAACATTTAAATGTTTTTATAGCCATAACAACAAAAGTGCATCTGTTGTGGTGCATTATAATTAGATGCTAAAAAGCTGGAGTGTTTTTGAGAAGCTAACTGTGAGATTCAAGTACAGGCCCTCAGAGTTGATAATTCCCAGGGGAACAGTAGACTGTAAAAAATTATTATACTGCTCTTGAAAATGTAGTGATATGCATAAGGCATAGACATGGGAAACAGCCTGATTACAGTTATCAATGCCAGTGCTATATGCCAGTGTGCTGACATGTTTCACAAAGACAGACAGCTATACTGAAACAGTATTGTCACATAACCAGGTGACTGTATATCTCATAATGAGTGCATTGTGACATGCCATTGCAGAGGAAACACAGGAAAACCTCAATGATACAATTAACAATTTAAGATACATTGTTTTCATACAGTGCATGGTTAAAAATGTACCTGTGTCATCCTTGACCAACGTCCAGTCACAAGATGCATTGATGTAGCCGTAGTTGTTGAGGACACACTGTGTAACATATTCTGTATGAAAAAAACCCCAATACAATTACTTATAGAACATATGCAGTTATCTGTCTGTTTGTCCCAATCTGTCTAACAGTATTTATGTGTTTATTGAATATTCATGGAAGGCTTGGCTATTGAGACCACGTCTTACAGTATGCCTAATGGGAAGTACTAATCTAAGGAATGTCTCATGAGGTATTTACTGTGGCAAGAAATTGGTGGTGTGGCTGACAGAGATTCAGGGCTCTGCAACAGCAGTTTTTAAATTAGTCTGCTTAATGGGACCAGCATTTTTAACTAAGTTGAAATTTCCACATTAAAACGATTAAGCCTTTGAAAAACAACTTCATAATTAAACAGGTTTAAAGCACTTTTATATATCTTATATAATTCATACCTGAATATTCTCTCCAATTTGGAAGCTTAATTAATGAGTTGTCATTTCCAACACTGAGACAAGGGAAGTGACAGAAAATATGTGAGTTAAACAAAGAAATAAAACAACAAAACAAGAATAATCATGAGATAATATCAGTGCATGACATTTGGAACAACAAATTCCATGCACAAAATGCCAACAGTTTTCTTGGAAATTAAATGGAAATTGTACACTTGGAAAAGTGATTTAAAATATATTGTAAACAAAATATTCAAAATAAGATGGCAGTCACGCTGCCATTAAACCCACCTGGCATGGATCCTTGTCTGGGTTAGCAAGAGTAAAGCCACTGTAACCAGCTGGAGAGTTCCATACGCTCTTGCTTGCATGGCTAACCCCATGGCGGCAACCTTACACTATCTGTCCCTTTATATCACTCTCCTCTTAAGAAAGACTATAGCAAAGGCTGATAGAACGTCTTGCAGTGGATACACATATGATGTAACTGTCGTGTTTGCCACCTGTGTTTATATGCCCCATGCAGTACCTGACCAGGTATGACCACCTCTACTGTGGGCGGAGAAGATAGGCTGGGCTGGGAGAGAGCAGGGCTAATGAACTATGATGTCATATTTTGTGTTTAGATTGTATTACAACAGCTGCTGACATACTTGTGTGGTAAATGTGTCATAAGTCAGGTCATGATTTAGAATATGAATATACTCTATTGCCAGTTCATAACTACTACTGAGATGGGCACAATATCTACGACTCAATGTAGATAAACATACTAAAAATCATTACCATAATAAGCATACTACACTCTTTCTTGTAAACTAATCAGTTGCTCAACTTCATATCTCTAGTATTGTCAATATAGCAATGTCACACATTGACATTGCGCATAACATACTTTGACACATTCTTACGTGGCCAAAAAAGAAAATGGTTTCTCGTGATCAGTCTTCTTCAATGTGCAACAAATGAATATGCATACATTATTGATTCAAGAAAAACATGTATTGTTGTTTGCTATCTCAGTTAGAGAACGTAACCACACGCCGTGGGATTAGACAAAATTAGGAAGAATTCATATCTAATAAGTGCACACTGTATTTAGATTCTCATGTAGAAACATTCAAAATATTTAATTACCGGACTGAAAAATATCTGAATACACATCTGTATTTGCAGACTTTGATAAATGTATCAAAACGTGTCATTCATTCTGTCATGTCATGTCATTCTTGCTAACTTCAAGTTCAAATCAAAACAGTATTGCATCACACATCGATATGCATTGTAAAGCCAAGCGTAGTGCTATGGCTCTGATGATACGAGCGGTGTTCGCCACGTTGTTTCTATTTACAAAGCCAGCGTTGTGTAGAAGTATCACATTTTTCACATGTTTTTCAACGAATGGTAAGGTAGCGAAATGCGAGGAGATATTTGTTGAATCTAAGTGTATTAGCGGGTCAAGACACTAATTTGCATCAGATGCAACAGGTATTAGTTATTAGAAACACCTTCTGGTACAGAACTCACTTACTGTAACACCATCCCCCCATGGGATACATGGGCCCCTTCCTAGGGTTGGTCTACGCCATCTTTGACTAAACTCATTTATGTATGTATGTATTTAACCACATTACATATGATTTGACTTTTTGAACTATTGCGTTGTCAGGTTCGATACAATCTATTAAAGGCATTTGCAGGACAAACAGGGTACAGGCTCACTGTGGAAGTATAACCCTAAAAGCTCACACAAAAGTAAACAATTATCTCTCAGCCCGACAGCCCACAAGACAATCACTGAAACTATCTCTTTGTGTGATTCTTGACTGAGGACACAAAGGAATGCATATGAAGAGCATGAGCTGATAAGGAGTCTGTTTGCTTACACACTTTACAATATGTAAACTTGCAGACAGTACACAGTAGACGCCTCATGAAAAGGCCCGACCTATTAGAAAGATAAGAAAGACATCATGAAAGAGGAGATTGTTTTATTCATGACTCATACAACAAGCCTTATGACCCAGTCAAAAATAAATACAACTATTTACTACTATTCAGGCAACAGCATTCGCAAAGTTTCAGTTAAATATATCAATTGATGACAATAATGTCAACTGTATGCAAAATGTATCGCTATTCCCCCGGACTGCAATGGACTTCATATCCAGAATTGGCACAACAAAATATAAATGAAATGGAAAATATATTTACATTGGCATCAAGTTAAACTGTTCTACAGCTCAATAATGTACGTTTCTACTCAACAAACATTGGTGCACATTAATAAGCATGTCAACCAGTAATTGTGAGTACAGTGCAATAGTCTATCTAATGGTCCTCATATTTATATAAATAAACCAATACGCTTAACAGATCACCAAGTTTGTGCGTGTGCCTCAGAAGATAGATTATTATACAACACAGTAATAGATTGAGTGTTGTAATCACAATATGTTCTTTGCTTTATAGCCAGTCCAGCCACATGTGCATGTGTGTGTGTGTGCGCGCGGGGCCCACAAAGCATTTGTTTTGGTCTCAGATGCTGGTGCTTAGTGTGACATCTAGTGGCAGACAAGATCGTACATAGTTCATTAATACAACATGCTACTTGATTGATTACCTGTTCATAAATCGATAAACCTTATACACTTGGAAGTGTTTTGCTGTCAAACAGTAGGCCCATTAATAATACGGTAAACATCAACCGCACCCAGTTTCTTGCCCGGAATACCAAGGACACGAATAAACAAGAAAAGCTTTATAGGCTATTGTTTAAAATGACAGAAGCCCTCACCTATGGCAAATGGTTAATATGTCTACAGAATGTTTGGCCTTTGCATCTATTCTTTGCTTACTCATTGGAACACATAGAACGCCTTGCTAAACAAGGGAATGTGGGTTTGGAAACACAAGTATGTCATGTGACGGGGGACAGGGGAAACAGCACAGTATATGACAGTTCCTAATGTCAGGATAGGTTCCCAAAACTATTATTAGAGATAACAGGCTGAAATTAACTCTACTAACTGGTCGAGTCAAGTCAAGTACAGTTTGAGAGAATGTGTGAGCTTGCTGTTATATTGAACACAGAGGAACTATATATTTCAGTTATGCTGTGATTTAAGGATAGCAGGCTGAAAATCACAATAATAACTTGTTGTGGGGATATAAGTCAGCATAATGAATTTGAAAGATGTATGACCTTCCTTTCATAATGAATACAGGGGGAAGCCATATCTGACAGTAACATTCCCAGCTGTCAGGATAGTTTTCCAATTATATGACCGACATATTTAAGCATAACAGGTTAAAATTCACTGAACTAGTTGTAGACTGCAAGCTTAATTCTTCAGTTATTTAAACTATTTAGATTGACTGTACTTTTAATATGTGTTCTATACAATATTTTAAACATATATGCATATATAAATAAATAAGTCGTTCTGGAGAACGCTCTTGCTTCAATGCCATAGGCTTCTTTCTCAGAAGCTCCGCCCGACATATTGGAAATGCATTGCAAAGGCTATAATATTGATGTCTTCATATTTACAGAACCAAGGCCGTGTACAAACACCAGATTATTATTTTCAGCACACACAGACAACAGGAAGCTATTAGACCGCAAGGATATATCTGGGAATTTGACAAAAAGTGTATTGACATGGTGTTCCTCTGAGGCAACAAACCACCTTTTTGGACATCACAATGTAAAAATAAATGTTATTTACATTTTGATAAAACAGCAACATACTGTATGTCTTTGTTAATAATAGACATGTGTTATAATCTGAATTTAGTTTTCATAGCTGAACTGGCATCTTATTGCATGTGTGTGTATGTGTGTGTGTGTGTCCCACAAAACATTTTTTTTGATATGCCGGTACTCTAGTCTGACATCTTGTGGCAGAAAGTATTATCGATTCTCTACTGTTAAAAGCATTATCATCAATGTGGTTTGGCTGTCCACTAGAGGACGATAGAGACCCAGACCCTGCTGTGCCATGATAACCAGTTTGCCTTGAGGCAGCTACAGTAGGATGGCCTGCTCTATAGTATATAAGCAACACTTTAATCCATCGACATGTCTTTGGCAATACACACATTAGACTGGCTGCGTGATGCAGGGTTGCAGTGGCTCAATGTCACCTTGTGAAAGAGAGCTGGGGGTCATAAGAAGCTATGACTTTATAGGGCGTTAGGTTGTCCACTCATTAGAATGCTGTGGAGGGATTGTTTTTGGGATATCACTTCTGAATGACACAGTCATGACACAGTCCACTGAGGCGTGTCCTGTATCCTCTGTGCCCTCTACGTAGACATGTAGCTGAGATCATCGTTTGAAATGTCTTTTTGGGTCCGCACTAGTCTCCTGCTCACACAAGACATGCTCCACAAAGGTCACCTCTGCTAGAAAAATCAATCCGCAGCACAGCCTTTCATCTAGGAATAGGTCAATCTGTGGCATATGAATATCTTCCCGTCTCCCCAGAGATGTCCTTCAAGTCCCAGCGGCAGGTCAAGGTCACTTGTGATGGATAGCAATGGGTGAAGCTCCACAATGTCAGTGCTTTGCCCATTTACTTTTTTATTGTCTTTACTCTCATATTCTTCTCCAATGCCCACACTGGGTCCTTGTCATTATATAGAAACACAATATATATACTGCCTGACAAACCCTAAGTGCATTTACTACACAGTCATACTAAGAAAATAGTTTTATTACACGTAACTGACCGTTTTTAGTATCTGCTATTTTAATACATCTTTTTCTCAAAAACAAATGGAACTCTGAAATTTTGTCACAAGATTAAGCAGATATCAAGAAGTTCATTTTTAGAAAAAAATGAATTTTGCTAAGATGCGTAGTTACTGCGGTTAGCTTATGCACGGCAGTACAGTATATGTTCATTTAGTTGGTGAACATCGGGTTGGGTCATCAGACCTCTACATCAGGTTTAACTGTAATTTTAAATATATTTTAATTGCCTATTTATTCGATTAAAGAAATGTTACTATCCCTTTCAGACTAGAAAGAGACAATTTTAAATATTGAGCTGTTTTAAAAAATGTAAGTGATTCTATATTTCTTATTCATGTTGCCTTTTGAATTGTCAATGACCTTTTACATTCAACAAAGCTATCTACTGAAAATGTATCTATTTTTAAGACATTTAAGAGTGTTTCCTATACTGCTGAAGACTCATAATGAAAGCCTCTCATGAATATAAAGTACCATACGCATGGGGTAAGGTGTATAGAGTGTCGCTGAACAAAAAACTTTCATTATTGAATGCCTATTTAATATTCATTGAATTATTGGACTTACCAGAATATGTTTGTAATTTAACAGAAACAAGTCGTATTTGTAAACATTTCACACTCAAGTCCCAAAAGTGAACAACTATTTATGAATTAATAAAGCAAGAAATAACTACTATTTATTTCCAAATCCTAGTAGAAAATGCAAGTGCTATTTCTATTTTGAGGAATGTAGCTAAAATCGGCACCTCCCACATTTTCCTCCTCTGCATCACCTCCTTGCTGTTGTAATGCTTCAGTGAAAGGTCTCCCTGCAGTCTGGCAGTGATACACCCTGCATGTGACTCTTCAGCATCCTCATCCTCCATGGCTAACAGGTGGTTTAATGAATACAGGTGAGGTGGTTCAGCTTTGCACATCAGGGAGACAGGATCAATGCTGTAGGCGAGTTGTGTTTATCATCTGATGACATGAACCCTGTGAGAACTAGCAACAGTTAGGATACTTCATATTATAATACATGGTTATGGCTGCATCTGTTTATTTGTTTATCATTGTGAGTGCTACCTCATGGAGTGTCTCCGGACCCTATTCGGGTCTGGTTACGTCAGGTTAAATCACTTGTCCATTTGCATTGTAAAGGCAGCCTCTTGATTTGTTAGATACCTGCTGTACCTTACAATAGAAATATGTCTTTAGTTTCATGTCATTTAGCTTGTGAATTAGATATTGCACATTGTACCAAAGCTATGAAGGCATCCTGTTCTTGTTTTTGTAAGTGTTATTACATCTTCCAACCACAGGGTGACACTCTTGTCTCTTAGTGGATGCTGAGAGCGGCTCAGTATGCAATGTCTTTGAATATACAGTACGTTATCAAACCACAGCTATCATTTAAAAACTCTGTGTGTGTGTGCGCGCGCATCTACAAGAAAATAATTATTTTGAATGGGGCATGTATTCTGCATTTCAGAGAAGGTGCTACAATAGGTTTTATAGTATAATAAAAGTGTGAATACAAGAATTTTCTGAACATTAAGTCTGAACGTACTGATGAAAAAAAACAGATGAAAAGAATAGGAATTTAATTATAATAACAATTGATCTCACCATCTAGTCGGCTAAAGCAAGATAATTCAAATTTGTGAAGTCTGATAAGCAATTGTTTTTTTCCTGGGTCCAGTGATTCTCTCCCTGATAAACCCTGCTCTAGACTACAATACTCAGACAGATACTGGGCCCTGTGTCCTAGCTCGCCTCAATTAACTTCAAACCGTTCTCCATTACACGCTACAATGAGACCCGCCATTTCATTACCTCACACTGGCCCGTGAGCGCTGCTAATTGTTTCTTTTTTTTTCTCAACATCCCATCATCTCTCAGGGAGAGACTGTGACGATGCCCCCGTTGACAGAGAGATGGAAAGAGGCAGGAGGTCAGTGAAGGAAGAGAGAAAGAGAGAGAGAGAGACTATAGTCTCCCTCCGCTCATGCTGACTGTTTATTGCTACAGTGTTGAGCAGAGTCAGAGGTGTCAGTGCGTATAACCTTCAAAGGCCAGGCACCTGAAGCACCCACCGGCACTTAATTCACAATCAGCAAAAGGTCAGCACACACTCAGTACAGTACGCACACAGGCAGACACACACAACCCCACAAACAAACACACACTCGCACAAACAGCAGGAGAGAAGGTGTTACGTAGCTGTAACAGGCTGTTGTCTGTGTTGACCCACCGTCTGGAGTTCGCTGAACTCAACGCACCATGAACAACCTTTGGCAAAAATGTTACTTCTCGCTAACATACTTTTCTTGTTTGGAATAGCACACAAACCCATATTGTGTTTTAACATGACTGTAATATTCACGTATTAAAAACCAGTCAAAATAAAACCTTTAAATGTCTAAATCATTACTAATTGTTTAAACGGTAACTAACTGGATTACTGGTGTATAACTGTAGTGACTAAACTTCAGTATGAAACACATAGGACACAGAAAACCACAATATATCACTTTGAAGGAGATTTACTGCCTTAGATGATCCTATTATCTGTCCGGATGGTGAATTACAGTAGGTCCCATGCATCCTAGTGCCGAGAAGACCTTAAGGTGGTTCAGTACTGTGTCACTGTACCCTAGTGATGTAAGAGGAATTACATCAGCCCGGGGAGTCTTAAATCACCACATAGAAAGGGAGTGTGTGTGTGTGTGTGTGTGTGCGCGCGCGCGACACAGAGAGAGAGAGAGAGAGAGAGAGAGAGAGAGAGAGAGAGAGAGAGAGAGAGAGAGAGACTACTACTATCAACCGCCCCACAAGGACCACCAGCCCTTGACAATGCAACCACCCCTAAGATGAAAAGTCTGAAAAACAGCCTGGAGATGCTAGAACAAGATTATGTCCTTTTCAATGTAGATACCATCAATAGTCTCAACCATCTCAACCAGCTCCATAGCATACCAACAGCCGCTAGCATAGACCGCCAGTCCATGACGGTTGAACGTCTCATGGCTACAGTCCAGCAAATGGAAGAGTCTAATCAAGACACGAGGCAACAGCTGAAGAGAGTAAAAACTGAGCTCTTCAGAAGAGATCAACGCTGCCAGGCACTAGAACATCAACTGGCAGAGATGAGGAATAGTCTCTATACATCAACACATCAACAACAATGATAACACACAGATTGAGACAGATGTTCCCACTCAGTTTGCTAACACTAGACCTGAAAATAGAAACCACACCCTCATGCAGCGTAAACGAGTGAACAGACCCCCAACACTGTTACAAACAAAACAAATCAGCACACAGAGGAACACACAGAGAGAGCAGAAAAACCCTATAGTCATCCTGTGTGACTCCAATGGGGAACATCTGAATGAGAGACGACTGTTCCCAGGTAAAACAGACAGAAAACTATGGTGTCGCACCACCCAGGTGGCCCTGCAGCAGCTGACCCCGGGGACGCTGGGAGAGCCATCATACATCATCCTGCACACGGGGACCAATGACTTCAGCACCAGGAGTGTAGATGTAGTTAAGGCCATGATCAACATGGTGAAGACTGCTACACAGGCATAGCCTGCTATCATAATAATCCTCTCCACCATTTTACAGGACATACCACACAGAATTATTCATTCCAAGATATTTATCTATGCGCAGTCTGTATTCCACCTTCTACATCCCCCTACTATTGTGATGACATCTTCCAAACACTACAATCAGAAATCATACACTTTCAGTCACTAGGATCGATATTACTTATGGGAGATATGAATGCAAGGACTGGAAGATAAATAGGTTATATTGAATGTATAGGAGATAAATATATATATGGCAGAGTAATTAACAATCATATGGCCAAACAATGGCAAAGCAACGACAGCACAGTGAATAGCAGTGGAAAATATCTAGTGCAGCTCTGCAAAGGCCTGGGTCTGTACATCGTTAATGGGAGAACTAAGGGTGACTCTCTGGGTAGAGATACATACTGCTCCCCCCAGGGCAACAGTGTTGTAGACTATGCACTAATAGACATACAACATAATAGGATAACTTATTTCACAGTCATGCCACAACTACCTATATCAGACCACTGTCAGATCACATTTAATCTAAAAAAAACAACTAACCATACAGCTCCTCAAATGACCAAAGCTATGGTTAACCCTCTACCTATTAAGTTCACCTGGAACAAAAACAGTCCTGTTGATTATGTGGCAGCGCTCAATAGTCTGCACATTAAGAACATGATATACAGTTTTATCTTTAACACATGTGGAGAAGATAAAGGACATATTAATGCTGAAAAAAAAAAGTTCATGTAATTGGCTAAAAAATCCAACATGAAAACAGTAAAAATCCTTTCCTATCCTATTCAAAACATAGAGACCCATTAAACCAAGCGACACGAATCCTTTATCAACACACTCTTAAACAATACAAAACCTTGTTAAAAAGGAAGAAGGCACAACTAAACACACACAACACAAACCATTATGGAAGATTCAAGTCATCAGAATTCCTTCTGGGAAATGTGGAAAAGGCTAGATACAAATAAAAAAGAACATTTCTCAATTAAGGATAGAAATATCTGGGAAATAATTTTGAAATGCTGTATCAAAACCACAACGAGGAACTGAGTGAAACAAAAACTAACTGCAACAAAAGATAAGCTTGACCAATTAGATACACA
>JAODOY010004257.1:0-11052 GCA_025399855.1 Forbesichthys papilliferus
TCTCTCTCTCTCTCTCTCTCTCTCTCTCTCTCTCTCTCTCTCTCTCTCTCTCTCTCTCTCTCTCTCTCTTTTTCTCTCTCACGTACGTCAGCTCACACACACATGCGCACACAAGCACAATAAGTTAGCTCTGGGGTTTGGAGCAGCTAGGGTAGACTATTCTGACCCCGTGCCAAAGCCGACTATAGCAGATGGAGGTTTAGTCCCTCTCCCTGTTGTTGCTGAAGGCAGCCACAGCAGCTACAGTATTTAATAGAATCTGTTCACTTATCCATTGGGAAAAAGGTTGGTGCCAGGCTGACTCCATTGTAGCTCAGTCACACACGGCCCTGTTGTTTACCCATAAACAACCAATTGTGGCCCTAAAGTGGCTCTCAGGACACGCCGTCACATTGCATTAGACTTAGAGAAAGGTGATTTCTCAGTCTGCGCCGTGGGTCATTTCGTCAAACACTGTAAGGAGCAACATAGGAAAATTTGAATGAATGCCAAAAAGGTCCAAGCCCAGGGTCTTTGGAGCATTTTATGAAGGCCTTTTATGTGCAATTTTAAGATAAACTTCACAATTGTTGCAGTTATTGATTGTATGCTTTATTTTGCTGGAATAACAAACTAACTGTTTCAATAAGTCTACTAACCAACCTTATTGTCTGTTATAGGACTAAATGTATAATAGCAATAGCAGCAGTTGTGTTATTAGTAAGCATTTAACAATATTTTCTCAAAAGGTCTGCAGTTTTCTGGATTAAAGGCCATGGCACATATACAGTAGATATTGTAATACCATGTACATTTTGTATAGGTATGCATGCTAGCTAACCTATGTAGACTTAAAAGCATAAAGGCTTCTGCAAATGACACTACCATGTTTATGTTTAGATGCGGTTTTAAGTGAAAGGTTGTAAGAGAACAGGGAGGCTACTGTATATCGTCCAACATTGGCAGTGGCAGCGATAATTTCTGCCATCTGATCTGGACTGAGAAGACCAGCACATTCCATAATATTTGATACAGTTTCATAAAACGCTAGATGTTGTTTTGGTTATTATTTACAAATAGCATATTTGCTTAATGAGCAGTAAGGTTAAAAATATTGATAAAGCTGGTGGCCTACTTTTAAGGCACATGACTGAGCAATTGTGTTTACATTTTCCTTATTTTTTTGTAGAGCGAGTTTGAGTCCCTACAGTCTGCCACTGCAAAATGCCTTCCCATAATAAGTAATTTAACTCGTTTTCTCCCTGCCAGAAAAGGAGCCTGGCTCCAACTCTATCGCCAGATGTCTTCATTTTCCCTGCAGTCTT
Source organism: Forbesichthys papilliferus (assembly GCA_025399855.1). NCBI lineage: Eukaryota > Metazoa > Chordata > Actinopteri > Percopsiformes > Amblyopsidae > Forbesichthys > Forbesichthys papilliferus. The sequence goes on from JAODOY010004257.1 coordinate 1,305, forward strand.
TTCATGCGCTGTAGAGGGCCTATGTGATTTATTGATCTCATCTTTACATTCTGTGCCAGGCAGGCAGGCAGGCACGCACACACACACACACACACACACACACACACATACAGGGCTGTCCTGAAACTATATGGATGGAGGTGCAGTGTGTGTGTACTTAAGAAGAAGCCCTTGAATCCAAAGGTGTGTGGCCCTGATGTCGTGTGTATAATTTATACACAACTTTAGCATTTCAAACTAGCTAATCCTTCAGATGTAAAAAGAGATCAGTCCCATTTGGTGTCAGTCAGCCTTTGGAATCCATGATTTGAAATATTGGCAAGACTTTTATCATGTTTAAAGAATGAGCATGTGTGCTGTTGGAAGCGTCTCTGGCAAAACAACACCCGTATTCCATCTCACTAGAATTCTCTCAGAGGACTATCAAATATTCCAGTTTTCGTGGCATGTGGAGAGAGGTGTGGGCATGTTCAAACCAGGGACAAGCTTCACTAATTAGGGGCACATAAAGAAGAGGAACTCCCTCCCCTTCACAGGGCCAAAGCTTCCTGTTAACACCATGCTGTAACTAACATCCTGTTGAGGCCCCATCCCAAGGCACTATAGTATCAGCATTCCTCTCATAGCAATACATTAATTGCTATGATTTCTTGACTGTATAAAATATGTGTTTGTGACTTGAAATGCAGCCCCAACATGAAAGCACGACTGTAACGCATGCATTTCCATTTTGTCCACACATAAACAAACTAACACATAGGCCTACAGTACATACTGTAAACTAATTCAGAGGCTATGACATGGATTCAACAAATCTGAATAGATTGTTGAAAGGGAAGAAAATAGCTGTAAGTTATTTTGTCAGCATTTCGGGAACCCATTGTTATTTCTTTCAGCAACCGCCAATTTTACTGTCTTATAGAGAGTCGCTATTTGTAAGTAATTTTGCTATATTTATCCGGTAATCTGTCATTCAGGAAAGATTGCATTCGGCATGACAGCACATTCATTACTGATGGTTATTTGCTGAGGCTAAAATGCCTCTTCCAATTGTATGGAGGGAAATTTTGATTTGTGAGGAGGACAAGTCCTTAACATGGATGCTGGCTGCGCTTCACTCAGATGCAGACATAACCATTGTTCCCCATGGCAGCAGTCGGCAACAGATGCCACTCAAGAGAGTCACTTTTCCAGAGAGCGCACATTAGGTGCCCTAATAGCAAAAGAGAAGACCCCATTGCTTAGTATACGTATGTGAGGGGTATCACGTCGAGAAGAAGTGCAGCGCGACAGACGACCTCAAATATTTTCTGAGTTTGATTAGAGAAACCACGCTAATGGGATTCATTGGCACACGCCATTATGTAGAACAGAATGCCCCCATGCTGTGACGGTCTGTTCTACTGTTGCCGTCTTTTACTCGTCTTCATCTGTGTCCGTGTTTCCGTCGTACAGGGGGAGCCATGATTACGGGAGACCCAGACATCGGGGGTGTCACTGTGCCTGCCGCCTCCACACTCACAGCCGCTACTGTTCATTTAAATGGACCTCCTGTCTGTCTCCTCCTTCCTGCTGTGCCCGCTGCAGGGGGGACAGCTAACCTAGACGGGCAGACACGCGGCATCTTGGGAGTTGGAGGCCCGGGGTGGGGGCATGTGACAGGCAGGCAGCTGGGCCGCATTACGAGCGCTGATGACAAAGGGGACTGAGGCTGGTGATTTTTGTCATGCGCACTCTCAGGTGCTGTCACTCCACTGAGCGCTCACGTGTGTGTGTGTGTGTGTGTGTGTGTGTGTGTGCACTCTCTCATTGGAAGGCTGCTTAGGGTAAGTAGCAGGCCCAGATGTTTTAACTCAGGAATCTATAAACTCATTGGACGAATATCTGAAGATTTCACCTCCAGAAATGTCATAATCCAGTTATAAAGACGTGCTATAAAAATAATGTTTGCTGGTAATATATATGTTGGATGAATAATGTGCTGAATATGCGCTTATGACCCAGTTAGTGTTCATGAGGTCAGAGGGCTTATACGAATATGGATAGAGGGTTTAAAAAAAAACATAGTAACAATTGTGCTAATGTATGCACGTGCATAAGATGTGACATTGAAAGGAGAGAGAGAGAGAGAGAGAGAGAGAGAGAGAGAGAGAGAGAGAGAGAGAGAGAGGCAGAGAGACAGATTTAAGGAAATAATTGGAGATAAGATTTATAACACTGGGGGGCAGAGATATTGTATATTCTGCTGGTATATTCTGACAAACTGGCCCCTCATTACATGGAAATCTGACTGTGTGCGTTGGCGGTCCAGTTCCGGGGGCCAAGCGCTAATGGCTTCCCCCAGGCCATGCCCTTCCTCTGCCCTGTTAGCTGAGCAGCTGCAGCCTGAGGAAGCATGAGACATTTCTGGAGATCTGCGAGCAGTCGTCACACCACCCAGCCTCCCCTGGGAGACAACAGACCACTTCACACTCTCCTAAATTCTTTCCAAAAGGTGCCAAGCATTTCCATCGCCGAGGATCAGATGATGCTCCTTACCGTACTGTACCATAGAAGAAGAAGTGTGTCCTGATATGGCCGAGATGACCTTTAATCAATCATGGTAACCAAACAAGATGTCCTTTATACTGTATGTCCAGTCACATAGGACTTTTACTCAGAATCTGTCCAATCACAGAGGGTTTGTGTGAGACCTGTTAAGTATTTTATGAGACAGACAGACAGTTGGAATAGGATGGGGCAAACCTTCTTTTATGGACTATTGGGGCCTTCTGAGCAGAAAGGTCTTTACAGCCTGGGGCTTGACCACCCGAGATAGGAAAAAAGGTCTACATTTAACCCTTTCTCTCCTCTTGTCTGGAGAACCCACTCCTGCTAACCTGTAACGTTTCCCTGCCGTAAGAAGAGGGTGGCCTGCGCTCTCTCATTTGGGATTCGCCGCTGCCTTCAGCTCAGGAGCTAATGAAACGCCACAGAGAATCGACTGCAGGCTCCTTTGTTTTCCCAAACCAATGACAGGATGTATGCGTCTGTTCCCCCAGAGGCAGTGAAAGAACTATATGTGCAAACAGTGCAATACATACTATGTTCTGTTGGGGCTAGCTTGTGGCTTGGCTAGTTTTACTATACAGGCAGATAAGTGAATGCACTCCACTCTTACTGACCTTCCCATCTCCGCTGAAGGAACTTTATAAGGCACATGTGCTCCAACAGAAAGGCAATGTGCGTTTCAATCAGGAAGAACACCAGCACTGTATACTAAAATGCTCTTATTAAGTTCAGCGCTGCAAAAACAGGACATAAGATTGCATGGGCCACACACCTAATTGAGTGCTTACTTTACTAAGGAGCCGTGTCAACCACATATTACACATTGTAATAGCAAAATAAGCTTTGTAACTTGCATAAAAACCTTATGTAATGTAAGGGAATGTTTTTGCAAGGAAAAATACTTTGAAGATGGCCTAGAGAGCTAGGGTTGATTCATTTTTAACCTAACTCTCCCGGCAATGTCTCCATCCTATACACCCGTATCAGCCCATCCATAGAGCCAGGGCAGTTTTCACACGCTAGCGCAAGAGATTTTGTCGCAAGATTGGCCTTGTCATTTTGATTCATGCAGGGGCGCCAGCAGTGACTGTGTTTGTCCATGTTCGCTTGTTCTCTAGGTACACCACACTCTTACCATTTGCGTTATTAACTTAGCATCATGCTGTAGACGTGCCCTGTGAAATCTGTGTAGCTGCAGGCCATCTGGGGAAAATGATGAATTGCTCTGGGTTCTTTCTTTTATCAATACCTTCTCCCCTATCTGCTGGCTGCTGATTAAAATGTCACTGTCTTCAGTGATCCTGCTGCGGAGTGTGGCAGGTGAGGGGATAAAGCAGCGACGCAAGAAATGGTATAAAGAAAACACCAGGGATAATTTAGAGAAGAGCTTGCTTCAGTGCGCAGCAGCCAACACAATACAACAGCAGAGAAACATCAAGGTGTAGGCCTAAAGCACCCTTTATAGCCTTAGTCACAAACCAGGGTTTCTCTGCATGGGGGTGCAGACCGCTTTCACACAAAATCATATGACATTTCATGTGTGTGATAACAGAAGACTGGTTGTGGCCTACATTTATCATCTGCAAGTGCTGCCTGCTGTGCCTGTGTGAGTGTGTGACCCTCTTCACCAGAGGTGGAGCATCCTCATCCATTGCCCTGCATGTAGTAGATGTCTCCCTGCTACAACACACCTGATTCAAATGAATAGCTTGTTATCAGGCTTCTAACGGCCCATTCATTAGAATCAGGTGTGTTGAAGCAGGGAGACGTCTAAAACATGCTGGACAGTGGCAGGACAGTGGCTTCAGGACCAGGATTGCCCACCCCTGCTCTACACCATATACAGTACACCTGCTGTAAGACTTCAATTGTATTGTCTCCCCTCATCCTTAATAAAGGGTCCACTGCATTGGTCTACTCTTCTAGACGTCTCTCGGCAGTCTAGCATCGGTGCGTTGTGCATTGTGACTTTGTGGCCGATGGATACGAGAGTGAAAGTGACAGCGCGAGCCGGCCGCGGTCCTCAGAGATGCGCCGTCCTTCTGCTTCAGTGTTGAGTGACAGTTTGCCGGTCCAAAATAAAAGCCTCAAGCCAGACGTTCAGTGACAGATAGCACCGAGCCTCCATTTACCTTGACGGGGATGGGTGGAGGGGTGGAGGGGTGGAGGGTGGACTAGCCAGGCATTCAAAATCAAGTTCAGGAGAAACGTGGAGAAGAGACACCGTACGCTATATTATAGTCCATTTATTTATATAGCACATTTACAAACAACCAATGCAGACAAAGTGCTGTACAAAACAATGCATTTAACAGCGAATACGCACATCATTAAAATAAAACACAAACAAGACAGTTTGAGCATAGTGTCCCTTAACTTACTCGAATGCTAAAGAATACATATGTGGTTAAAGAAGACATGTACATGTATAGACACTGTATGTATATACTATATATAAATATACATACTTTGTATACACTATACAGTATACTATATAAACACAGCATATGTTGAATAGGGATATCACATATATTTGAGCTAGGCTATACCACTCCACATGTTGAATTTCTTGGTGATAAAGGTGTAGGGTGGAGGAGAGCTAGAAAACAGCAGCTGAAGTGATAAAAACAGGAGCAGACTGTCTAAGACCACTGGTTGTCTCATAGGTCACAGCTGGGTCTGATTGGCCAGAAGGAACCAAATAAATACCCACTTTACAGAGTACAGTCGTCAAGAAGCCAAGAATCTTCTCTGTAACGTCACCAGATCCATCTGTAATAACAGATTGTAAAAGGGTGATGAGACTGTAGTCCTCTAAACAGGTGTCAGAGTGTCAGACCAAGGCCCATATTGTGTGGTGAGTAGAACCAAGATGGTGGCAAGGAGACCAGGATGACATTATAAATCACCCTTTGCTGGCTTGCGTGCGTTGGTTAGCGTGTATACAGACAGACGTGCTGGTAAACCTCAGAGACCTGCACTGTGATTGGAGGGAGAAATGATGGGCCTCTTCTTGGTTAATGGGGGAAGCGAATGGCTGAGGACGCCTGTGTTTTTCTACCTCATCTGGCTTAGATTAGACGCCTGCTCTCCACTGTCAAAGTGAGAGCAGAGAGGCGATAGAGGGAGAATGGAGTCAGTGGGGAGTGAGGATGAAACAATCCTGTAGACACAGAGAATGGAGAACAGGGTTTTTTTGATAGGGGACTCCATTTGTGCCGAGTTCTGGCTATGGTTCCTATATGTTTATCAGAAGTCAGAGACATAATCCCTTTTAGAAAGGCCTTGTGTGACTATCAGGCAGAGAAGAAAGGCTGTTCGAAGAGGAGAAGTATTCAAAGCAAAGGGTTTGTCACAAAGCACATAGCTAAATGCAACTGTTTGCCCCTGGCTTCTCCTTGCCTTCTAACTGAGTTATACAGTATGCCTGGCAAAAGTAAAGGAGGACACAATTCACACTCTCGCCCTTCAGAGCATTGACACTGAGCGCAAGGGGGCCTGCCTATCACACACCCTCTCGGCTAATGCACTTAACATGACCCCCAGCAAGACTATACAATACACCGCCCACTCACATTCACACACACACACACACTCAGATGAGGAAAATGAAAGAGAAAACGCTGAGATAGAGTCAGTGCTGTCCGTGACTTCACTGGCAAGTTCCATTGGCGTTCGGTCACTTGGTCGGTTAGCTCGGGGTTTCTTTTCCATTCCAGGCTTGCCAGGTTCGTCTCGCTGCTCAAAAGCAGCAGATTCTCTTTCAGCTTTCAGGGGAAGAAGTCGCAGATATTCTGGATCTGATTGCTCCAAGTTGGCTCACATCATGCTGACAATGGCACAGAAAGCTACTTCAGAGGAATTCAATTAGTTGGCTAATTTCTGTGTCGGCACTCTTCCCATATCTCGGGTTTAGTCTTACGGTTTGCTCGCACGTGCACGTGTGTGTACTGTGTGTGTGTGTGTGCTGCTGCATTTTTTTTTTTCTTTTACTGGGAAATTATTTAAAGCCACATTTTCATAATGCTTGTGTCTGCCCACCAGACTGTATGTATTTTGTGTGTGTGTGTGTGTTAATCCAGGCTTTCACAGTGAGATACATGCAGGACTTGAGTGTTTTGCTGTGGAGTCTGTTGTGTTGCTGCCATGCAGACAGGGTTTTTGGGTCAGGCCTTGTGCGCGCTCGCGTGTGTGTGTGTGTGTGTGTGTGTGTGTGTGTGTGTGTGTGTGTGTGTTTGTACACATATGTTTGAGTATATACAGACATGAGCTCCTTCAAACAGCACCCAGCCTCCCATCCCCCCAAATATGCACACACACACACACTCACACACACACACACACACGCACACACATTCCTTGGGGTAGCTGCTGTTTCTGCTGTCACTGTAGACATGGCCACTACTCATGTACACCCCCCCCACAGGGACTCAATCTCACAGATATGGGACTGTGAGAGAGTGTGCCTGTGTGTGTGTGTGTGTGGGTGTGTGTCGGAAGGGGGGGCATGCAGTATGAACTAATTACTACTACTTCACAGACCAGGCAGTATAAAGCAGGACTCCATACTCCATGTACTGTCTCCTTCAAAACAGGGCACATGTTTATTGTCCCAAATAGCAATAATAACATAGAAGGTCCTTACTCGTACCGCTCTCGTGGGTTCAGCAGTGAGCCGTGATGCTGTAGAAGCTATTGGCCCTCGGGCTCCAACCTCGTCAGCATATGACCAAAGTCATAGCGGAACACACTGTCCTCTGGCTTTGGAACCCTTGAACCTTCTCATCACAAAACCTCAACTTCTCCTGCTCTCAATTGAGCCGCAGGATTTTCCGGCTTTCTCCGCACAATGAGGAAATGTTTCTTGTTAATTTGGCGGCAGGTGCTTTGAGCCGGTGCGCATACTTATATTATTTTATGTTTTTTGGGACGAGAGAGAGCAGAGTTACCCTGAAACCAGAGCTTGCTCTGCGGGTCGGTAAGCCCTCGTCGACAGTCACACATGCTAATAACAGTCAGCTTGTCTGTACTGACAGGCTTATGTGTATCTTATCGTTAGTTGCTTCATCAACAGCATTGAAGACACCCCTAGCCCTCCTCTCTTTCCTTCATGGAGACACTGACAGCGCTCCGTTTTAGATCTCTGAGTGAAGAGACATTGTGTATGTGATCACAAAACATCTCCACAACGACAGGGCTAAATCCAGAGCACCGGTGTGTTTGTGTGCTGTGTGGGTATATGCGTATCTATATGTAGGCGAGAAATATCTGAGATAGAGGTGAGTATATGACTTAAAGGTGTACAAATACATAGAAGCTCAGTCACCCATATTGAATACGTATTGCCAAGGCTGGGACAGTGTTGTGTGGTGCAGTCCGCACCCTTTTGTCGGTCCTATTTATAGCCAGGACTGTGTAGAAATTAGTTTTATAGCACAGAACAGAGAAGAGTTTTGGATTAGTATGTTTTATATTAGTATCGTACTACCCTACCTTTAAGGTGCCCTGTACCGTACATTTTGACTTGTGTGTGTAAATGCACTGTATATGCGATCAGGTGTAATTATATTCAAGGTGCCTGTATTTTCATTCAGCAGCAGGAAGACACCGAACAGCATGTTAAGCCAATATTTTAGACTTCCACGAATTCCATTAATGTGCTTTATTCATACTGTAAGTTTATACAGTTCCACTAGTCTGGTTTCCATCCCATGCATTGCAGTGTTGGGGCTCACTGATTAATGGGTCTGGCCCTGTCCCTCTGAGAGACTACTTGCTGGTACTGCTTGCCCCCAGCTGATTGGTCAGTGTTAAACCAATCACAATAGTCCTAAAATATGCAATCTGCCATTGCATACTGATTAGTTGCTCTTTTAAGTCATCAGAGCTGAGATATTTGTGCACAGCACGTCAAAGTGTTGTTGCCTGTTGTGAATATCTATGTGGAAGGTCGGTGCCATTATTTAATTTGTTTTGTTTGTTTCAGATGCTTGTTATGCTTGTTTGTTGAACATCCAATCCAGGTCCTCTTAGAGTTCTGACTGGACGTGATCACACGTACTTTGATATTGTGATTTGCTGGTCATCTAATTAGGGCTCTCGGACTAACGCTATAATGGTTTACATCAAGTATTCTGAAGCTTATGTTACTTGTTAATGAATTTCTAGATATCTACTTATAATTTATCTCCCACTCTTTTCTCTATCACCTATATTAAAATGCACATTTATACAGGTGCATGTTTGATCTGGTTGTAGTTCTCTGCAAGAATCTCACTTCCTTTATTTGGATGTGAGAAAGATGATGGGGCCAGGTCCTGCAGGCTCACTGCTCTGTTGTCATGGTGACCAAGACGTTGTGGCACTTGGGTTGCACATCCCCTACAACAGTGCATCATTATCCATCCACTTGTCCCGCCTCTTTATTATTAAAGCTCATAAATATTTATGCAGCTTGGAAGACATTATCTTGGTTGAGAACAGCCAGGGCTTGTAGCGAAGGAAGACATGTGTTGATGAAGTGGTTTATGTCAACGATGTGTGCACGCGTGTGCATGTGTTATTGTATACCTCTTCCATTTACTGCACATTTTCGAAGGCGTTGGTTCTATTACATATCTCACACTTATCCATAAGGGAGGGAACGTTTACATTGCAATATCTACTCCAGTTGTTTTTAATAATATCATGCATCTTTTCAGACAGTCCAATACTCTTGGACATATAACCACGGACAGACAGACAGTACAGTCCAATACTCTTGGACATATAACCACGGACAGTACAGTCCAATACTCTTGGACATATAGCCACAGACAGACAGACAGTACAGTCCAATACTCTTAGACATATAGCCACAGACAGACAGACAGTACAGTCCAATACTCTTGGACATATAACCACGGACAGTACAGTCCAATACTCTTGGACATATAGCCACAGCCATTACAGTCCAATACTCTTGGACATATAGCCACAGACACAGAGACAGTACAGTCCAATACTCTTGGACATATAACCACAGACACACAGACAGTACAGTCCAATACTCTTGGACATAGAGCCACAGACAGTACAGTCAAATACTCTTGGACATATAACCACAGACACACAGACAGTAAAGTCCAATACTCTTGGACATATAGCCACAGACAGTACAGTCCAATACTCTTGGACATATAGCCACAGACACACAGAC
>JAODOY010004258.1:0-33018 GCA_025399855.1 Forbesichthys papilliferus
GAATGGGACTCCCGATGTTTGTTTGTGATTGGAGGGTTGGGATGATGAGTGTAACATGAGTGGTGGTATTACTTTGTTTTTTATATATTGTATTGTCTTTACTCATTTTATATTGTTTTTAATGACGTTGTAGTGTGAAGCACTTTGTGTTCCACGAATTTGTATGAAAAGTGCTATATAAATAAAGATTGATTGATTGATTGATTGATAGTGTTTTTAGGCATCACCTCGTATGTCAGTCTCTCAGTTGACAGCTGGGCTATACTTTCAGCAAAAGCTGCTGTCCTGTATGTGATTTTTGAGGAACATGATTGGATAATACTCTCTCTCTCTCTCACACACACACACACACACACACACACACACACACACACACACACACACAGTGCAGTGTCATGCGTGTTAACATGGGCCCACTTAAGCTCAGCCCTGCCCCCTGTGGCCAGAAAAACACAGTTACACACTACCACCCTTTAGAAGCTGGAAAGCTGAGCGCGGGGGATGTGATAAAGACACACAAGGTATTATTCACACGCACGGTATACTGCAAGCCAGTGGAAACACAGACTTTGCAAGCGACATTTTATTAAATTAACATTTTATTAAATGAACTTAGTTTTATTTGAAAAAGGCATGATGAATGCAAATGGCGACTTTACCTGCCTTAAGCAGGCAGGGAGACGCTAATCGTATACTGCCAATTTGCCGAAACGATTGAAGTGCATATGCAGACACACATCACACTGCACCTATATTTATATACTGTATCTGTTCATAATCAGGAGATGGCATTTCTTCACCTCCATACAGTAGGTGACATTATGTGTTAATTATGTCATTAGAATGTTTGACCTTTTATGCAAGCCTGACAAATGCCTTGTGTACCAGTTATTGCCCATCACAAATGTCAATGATCTTATTATTGAGATTTCCTGTCACTGTGGCAATTCCTGTGCTGTTTGTGTTAAAAGTATGTATTTTTAGTGTTGTATGGCTTTATTTGTATGACATTTCTGTTTTGTTCCTCAAAGCGTTTCTAGTGGAAATAAAACATATTTCACAAAGATGCCTAGTTCCACACATTATTTGAGAGCATCCCATGTAGTTTTATTAGACCTGCTATTTCTTTGGAACAACTAAAGCTATCTCAAAAGTTACATGGCACATTCTCAAGTGTTGCCGCATTTTCAGTGTTCCATGACGAACACCTGCACATCTGAGGCACAAGTTGCAGTCATTAGGCTGTGCGCGTTCCCCTCCCTCACGGAAAACTCTCATCTCTGATCCAGCGGTGCCAATTAGCGAGTGATAGAGTAGACAAACCTTGGAAAACCTAAATAACTATTTCAATTGATTAATGGGCCTTGTGACATTTGTGTGAAGTTGATGGGTGTTCAAAGGTGGCTCAAATACTGTTGGGTATAAATGTGTGCGCGAAGATTGATCGCGCTCATTGATTCCTCTCTGGCTGTCCCTTTTGATGTCTCCATAAGTGCGCCCCGTTAATTGTAACGTGCGCGCATACTGTATAGGAATCTGACTGTGTGCCTCCAGCGAGTCATAGGCCAGCCAGTGCGCGCCAGCCATCTTGTCAGAGGAGAGGAAACGTCGCCTGCTGAGCCAATGGAGCACGATGCATCGGGCAGCAAGTTGCACCTCTGCGTTGACACAAACGCTGCCGCAAACACCCTGCTTTGCAAATGTCATTCCCGGCCAATTAGATGGTCGAGCGGTGCTGTTGCCCGCAAGGGCAATTCACTGAAGTTCTGTTCGTTATTGGCCTCGCCTCCTGTGTTTCCGCTCTCTCTGGACAGTGTGCGTATAGGGAGGCGTAGGCCTACGTTCAGAGAGCGATAGATAGACAACGTGTTTGTTTTTGCTGTTGTGCTCTGCCGCAGTATCTATCTGCGCTGCCATCAGGTCAGCCCCACGGTTTATAATCGTATGCAAGCGGTTTTCTTCCCACCTACACACGGGCTAAATTTACTGCAATGTCAATCCACAATCTGCAGTGTTGACTGCCCTTTGTTTGCTGCTGAAGGGGCTGTCAAACGAAGACGTGCTTTTGCTTAAGGTCTCCGACAGAGCCTGACCTTGCTGTTAAACAACAGCCTGCTAAACAGTTAACAGTTTTAGTTGACACTGCTAGGAAATACATAACTAAACAGAGCATGTCCACATGGTGTGCCTGTGTCTGTCCCTGTCTCTGAACATCCTACATCAACTATGTGCAAGAGTCTTGTAGTTGCCTTGGAGATTGTTCTTAAAATTAGCTGTCAGTGTAGAAATCCAATACAGTATCTGCAGTCAGAATAAATAGCCTGCATTCATAAATGCATTAAAATATGAATTCTGGATTATTATTAATAACAATATTATACATTAATACCACTAAGAGTGTAATGGTGTTATAGGCCATCACTTTCCTGAGTGGTATAAGCTGAATCTCCTCAGCAAAACATGAATATTAAGACACTCGCGTATAAAACTGTTTTATATTAGTTTGCCGCCTTTGCCCTGTTCCCCTCCTGTGCCCAGTTCTTGCCACGTTTTCACCCATCTTGGCTGGCTGTCAAAGAGACGACGGGGGATTGGCTGCAGGAGGGGTAGATGCGAGAATAAATCCGTCTCTATTCACCGCAGCCTTTCCCACATATTAATTAAGATAACTTACAAACCTGCTGCTGGAGGTAATTGTGCCAATCTGCCAACCTAGAACACAAGAGATGTGTCTCTGCAGTCCTTTGACAGAAGTGCTTCTTAATTGGTGAACTTATATCAATAATAACCCAGGCTGTTGCCTGCTCCTACATATGTTTACTTTGTTCAAGTATTTATATTTTTATTTTTAGGTTTTCTGGAATTCTGTCAGAATTCACTAAAGCCATTTGCTGAATCACTTAACATGCAGGAAGACATTTTACAGAAATAGGACTTAAGTTTCATGTTGAACTATTTCCTTGCACAGCGCCGGTTTACTCATCACATATTCCCTATGGAGCCAGTTCTTACAAAGGCTCTTACAAGTAGTCTTCAGAAAATCTGCACTTTATAGGGCACATTCTGTATTTGTTTGTTTGCTTTGTTTAGTCTATCAATGTTATCGCCCCGGTGTTTTCCTTGAAATGCAGCTCTGGTTTACATGGGATGTTCATCATGACACCAGTGTCAATTATATAATATACTGTAATGTGGTCTTTGTGAAGGTTGTTAAGAACTCCCCCTATCAAATTGTGTGTGTGTGTGTTGTGTTGTGCCTGAGCCCCAAGCCTCTTCTCATTTCCAAGTCAATACCATATTGCTTCAGACAGTGGACATTTGTTGAACAAAACCATAGCCTGTAAACATGAGGTCACAAAAGACTCAAATTCAAACTAGTTCACGATCCTTTCCTGGTTTTTAACTCCTCTTACAGTAAAGGCTTGTGATTACCTATATAAACAAGGTTTTATAGTATTTCACACTGACATTGGTTTTCTTACTGAAAAAAACAAATGGGAGGAGATGCATATGGTGGTGTCTATGTAACTGTAACTGTCTGTCTGACGAATGCTGTACGGCACACAATTAATTTCCGAAAGGACCAATAAATAAATCTGTCCATCTAAGGAGCTGGTAATAACATATTCCATTGAATGTATGAAAACTAAGATGCAAAGTGCAAGTCTCTGAAAAGCAGGTTATCCTAGTTAGCGAGTTCTTTTAAACTAGGGAAGCAAGCAACGGTAAGATTCATCCGAGCAAGACGAAGACACAGGCCATGGAGAGACATGCTGATGGATTTGATTACTTATGTGCTATTAAAATAAAATGTTATTCCACTTATTTCATAAAATGTTATAGTCACTCAAATAATTATTTTGGGGCACAAAAAAAGCTGGGGGTCTGGGGCCTTCCGCCGGAACATTTTGAGAATCAGACACTTCATTTTCAGCATTCTGGTGAATTCCTATGGAACAATTTGTACCTTTTCTGCATCTATGTAGGCTGGAAATGTATATTTATTTAATGGAAAACATTAAATACAGGAAACCTGGCACAATTAAAAACATATGGATTATAATGTAGTAAGGGATATCAAACAATGCTTTAAGCATAGGCCTACACACATAGGCATGATTTAGCCTACTCTTCTGTCCTCTTTTCTATGGATGGGGTCCCCTGCTGGAGCTGCTGCCCCTGCGACCCGACTGTGGATAAGCGGATGAAGATGGATGGATGGATTAGTTAATTACTCATTTTGGCCATAACCTAATAAAACTCCTACTTGAGTCGTCTTGGTCTACAGCACTCCGTCAGCATCTAACGTCCTCCCCTTCCTCCCCCGTCTCCTTGTGTGTCTGGCAGAGCTTGTAGCAGTTGAAGGTTGCAAGTAGTGCGTCAGTGCCGGCGTAAGGCCGTGTGGATGTGGTGTACAATGTGCGCAATAAAATATCCAACATAGGACATAACAGTGACCCAGTAGGCCTATTCTAGGTTACGGCAACACTGTCAAGCAGTTCAATCAGCGGTTTAATACGCATAATGTGCTACTCCGATATCGCCTGCCGGACCCAGTGTGTCTTTCATGTTTTTATTGGGGGGACAAATACTGAGGGGGACAGGTGCCCTGCATATTCCCCTCCCAAAACTCCGCCTATGCATCCAACGTAAAATGCGATGGCACAGCGTGTGCAATCTGCGGTCTGGCTGCGCTCGCTTTTATGCTGCGCTCGCTAACGTATGTACATTAGGCCCAATGTTTGTCCAACTTGGTGTGTTCCTATAGAATCAAGCTGTATAATTACTGATCATTTTTGTTAAATGTTATCATTTACCGCTGCTGCGTTCTCCTGTTTCATATTTGGCTGCATATTCATTTTACATGAATAAAAAATGTGACATTATTTACAAAAGATTACCATGAAACAATTGATAGATATTTCCAATTAAAATACCCTCTGTCTGAGTCCTTAACAAGTAACCTCCATTAATTTCAAGTTAGAAAAGATTATTGACTTACTTTGAAAAAACATATTAAATACAATATAGTTTTATTTGAAGCTCATTTGCAGTTAACTGGCAAAAATATTGAAACAGTCGGTGGAAATGGCTGAAAAAATTGTTTGTGTTGCAGATGCTATAATTATTGGCACAAAGCCAGGAGATGACAGTTTGTCTTGTTTTAATCTGATTAATTTGATCACACATACAATCCGGTTATACAAAATTGTGCCTCAGACGCATGTGATGTCAAGCAAAACAGCTAAACTTTGGAAACACTCGTGTTCTTATCAGAAAGCTGAATATGTAAGCATGTTTATTCTTCATGGTCTTATTGCTACTTACAGTGCTGTGGAGTGATAGCATAGTGGATAATGCAAATAAGCTCCTGGCTGTTATTGAGATTTTCAATATGCCTGTTTGTTGTTTGGTGGAAAAGATAAAAACGAATGTGAGAATGAAATTATAATGAGGCAGCTGATTTGTGTGTGTGTGATAATTGGTTTGATAAAAAAATAAAATCCTTCACAAACGGCACTAATTATATGCTGAATAAAAGTTTTGTGGTTTTCTTTCTGTACAACTTAAACCATTAATTGGTTTAATCTTTTGTTTCACTCTATGACTGGAAATCTGTGAACATTTTCATATTATGAAGGTGCAGCTGGATTTGTGTCAATGCCCTGTACTTTATCTGTATCCTTTATCTGCAGCAAACATAGTCTCACCCCGGTTGGTTCAGACACAGTGCCTGTTTATGCTAACATGGCTTTAAATGTTTAGATGAATTAGGGCACTGGAACCGCTGACTCATCATCTACATTAGAGCATCCCAGTAAGGCAAATCATACACTTTAGCATTCATCCAATATGTGGGTTCTAGTAATGATCAGGGCTATAATGTATCACCTGCAAATTTCCCATTAACTTTCTTTGAAATGCTACTTGCCACTATCCTAGCCTGCTGTCATACAGTGAAAGGACAACTCTGACGGGAATACACTGAGAGAGAAATCTATGGGAAGGCAAACGGACCTGGGGAGGGATAGAAGGGGCTAGATAAAGCAGGGCTATTGATGGAGGGGGCTAAAACGGTACCTTGGCTAATGGGAAACCCTTCAAGTGAAACAGTAATGCGGGTTACATGTCGGGCACTTTTCAACGCGAGAGCTTGACGCTTTCCCAATTAAGCGCAGGGCTGGAAGGCAGCTTTGCCGCCTAATTGTTTAACATGCGGTGGGCCGGCACGAGTTTGCCGCGCGCAGATCTCAGCGCCGAGATTGGCGCCGGTGTCTCTAGGGCTTGCCTCTCACCTCCACCGTGTCCGCCCCCTTCCCCCCAGCTTCTGTTTGAACCTCTCTGAGTGTAAAGACAGGGATGGGCGCCCAAAATAAAGAGCTAGGAGGCGAGTGGGAGTAATGAAGCTGTTATCAATAACCGGGGTTATCGCACAAGAATAGCTGTACAGCATTCCATTCGTCTTCATTATGACTCCCAACATGCCATTCACAGATCAGTTACGGCAGAGCGAGATTCTTCGCTTTGGCCATATGAACCAATTCATATAGACAAGGGAGGAAATTGCCATATCGGATACTTCTCCATTCGGGTTAATAAAACACGCCCCTCTGTCTATTCTGCCTGTCCCTTTGAGTTATGGAGTGTGTGTTGTTTCACAGTTTCAGCCATTCTCGTCGGCAAAGTCGGCGACTTGTAGGAACAGAGTTTGCTGATCTCTCGTCTTTTCAACCATCGACTCTCACAGTAAGCCATCACCACTGTTTGGCCTCCTTGATGAAAACTTGAGTTTTACTAACTCTTTCCCTGTATGTTCCCTTCTCTATCTCTACCCACCCCCAACACCCCTACCCCCCACCACAATCTCTGTGCATCCGTCAGTGCCAGAAGATGCCATTTGGCTTTGTTTGCGGAGGGCTCACAGCCAACTGAACCAACAAGCTGTCTGAGGAAATGAAAGTGGGAGTCCCAGTCCTGCCCCCCTTTTTCCCTGAGTCTTGTTTGCTCTCTGCTGGCTCAAGATAATGTGCTACAATCACACTCCTTCCAGGAAAGACCGTCAGACATTCTGCTCTTTATTCACGTATTAAAGAGATGATGCAATCCATGCCCACAAATAGTAGCATGAAGAGAGACATTGCTGGCTAGAGACTGTTTGTGTAGCTCTAATATACTGTAGGCTATGTTATTACAATACATATAATCAAGTCTTAACATGTATATTTATTTAAATGTCCATGTGCAGTGTCTGAGATTGTGATGTACAGTTTTCAGTATTATAGCACGTTTGGCAAACATACTGTTATGTCCATCACCACACCACAACATATATAATGTATAGGCTAAACTTTCAAATACACTGACCTAACTTTATGCTAATGCTCTCATTTTAAGTTTAACTCTAATTATACTGTGTGCCAATAGCAGCTGACCCCTGTAATGTACAGGTATTTATTCATGACTGGTGATCCCAGCTGTGAATATTGACACATTTGACCCTGCTCACATTACTAATAAATGTTATTTATAGCACTGTTGAAAACAGTTACAAATTGCTTTATACCAGTGGTTCTTGGTACCTGTATCGCTTGCAGGGGGTATGCGGAAAGATCAGGGAATTATTTAAATAATCATACGAATGTCGGTTACTACAATAAGATATATGTACAGTGTAATAGCTAGGTAGGCTAGAGTGCCACATCTGCTGTATAATTCTCCAGGGCAGGTGTCAATTGTTACACTACTCTGTGAAGTTCACGTATTCACCAAAACTGCACACAGTCAAATAACACATGGTCATTCAGTAGTATTAACACAATTAGGGAATCATCAACACAAGAATATGGGGGTACTATTGCCTTGGCATAACAGTGCAAGGGGGTACATAAGACCAAAAAGTTTGGGAACCACTGCTTTTTACAATCAAATACAATAGTGCACACAGTCAAGCTTAATACAACCTAAAACAATTTAGAAACAAAATCTGATTATAAAGTAAAGATTTACAACAAAAATCAAGTTTGAAGTCAGTTCCTCAGGAAGTGAGTTCCTGTTGCAGGGCTCTTACAGGAAATGCCCAGTTTCCTATTGTAATGAGGTTACTGTGGGAACAGTAAAAGGTTCGTAAAACCATGTAGGGATTCACAAGTAGTTTATAAGCTTAAAAACAGTGTTATATAGGTAGCCAGTGTAACCAGGATGGGTTTTGGCTCTTAGAGTTTTACAAAAGTCTGTCAGTAGAGTTCTGAACGAGCTGGAAACGGGAGATGGTCTTTTGTTTAAGCCCTGAATACAGGGAGTTACAGTAATCCAGACGTGAAGATATGAAAGCATGGATGACTTTTTCAAGGTCTGCATGAGATTGTCACTTTGGATAAAAGCGTCTGCCAAATGCCATAACTATAAATACAAACATAAGACGCAACGTGTACCATCACTTTGAATAAACACTGATTACATTGACTCAAAGAAAACAAAAGTAAAGGTAATTAATATGTGAAAGGAAATGTATTTGGAAACATTTGTGTCTCTGAGCTAATATATGGGCTCAATGGCTTAACAAGGCAACAGTGGGCCCCAATGCAGAGTGGTGAAAGCGGGCCCTTAACAATAATACCCTATTTTGAAGCAAGCTGTTTCTAAATGTAACCCAATTTAAACGGCAACAGTGTAATGCGCTGCAGGAGTAGCCTAGCCTATAAGCATTTAGGAGATATGGGGTAGGCTCAATAGGCTACATATGCATTGTCAAAAGATTGTGGATTATCATCTCCCAAATCAAACATTGATGAAAGCTGACCAATGAAGGAAGAGTCACAGGCTGATCGTTAACTAGGTCCCACGTTCACGGGCCCCTGGTTGGCGCCGGGCCCCAATGCGGTTGCATTGTTTGCATGATTAGATACGCTCTGGTATGGGCTACGTTTTCTGTTGTATAGCAGTCCCAAAATATCGTTACATTTGGACAGTAATTTAATATTTAGGCACGTTTACAGCCTGATTTGAAGCAAAACCAATTGCTCGATATCTCTACAATAAATTGTTTACATGTATTTTTAAATGTATTAAGCAATGGTAAAGCCCAGATAATTTAGGACACATACTGTATATGTTTATTACATTGATTTGATCTATAAAATGTCAGAATCTGTAGGAGGGAAAATGGGGAAATGTCTTGTTTGCAAAAGCACAAGCCGCACACATAAAGTATACATATTCCCCCAGCTTTGAGCCTGACTTCACCCACTGTACAATTTCAAAACAAGAAAGCAGGCAAGGAGCTCAGCAGGAGCTCAGGGAGGAGTTCAGGGAGGAGCGTCTGTGTGAATGTGAGAGGCAGGTGTTGCCGGCTGCTCAGACTCCAACAGCATATATTTTGAAATGAGCTTGGTGTCAAGAAATTCCTGGTTTCCCAAACAAGGCTGTTGGAGCTGTGCAGCCAACTTCTGATTAGAGGACGGTAACATTTAAATATGATGAGTGCACGTTAAGTACACCTGCATGCCAGCCAGGTCCTTGGACGATTTTTAAATGAAAAGCTATTTTCAGCTCATAAAATGACTTTTCTAAAAATTAGGAATTTGTCAATATTAAAGGCAAAGTCAGCTATTGCAAGTTAAATGTAAGATAATACACGTTTTCTCAAAATCAGCAAATATCTCCTTGCATTTGGCTATTTTACCATTCTCTGTTCGTGTAATATAATATAGAATAATCTGGAACTTCTACACAGTCCTAGCTCCATAAATGGGAAAATAAACTGCCTGCGAACACCGCTCGTATCAACAAAGTCGTAGCACTACGCTTTGATTCACAATGCATTTCGACGTGTGATCCGCCGCCGCGGAGGACCGCGGAGCGATACTGTTTTGGTTTGAACTCGAAGTTAGCAAGAATGACGGATCATACCTTTGACACCTGCACTGATGTGTCTCATCATCAGGCCTATTACATCTAAAAAACACATTATAGGGTGCAGTTACTTTTTAATTTGCATGTAAACAAGTATCAGCCCTCCATTTTCCTGCACTTGCTGCAGTATTTCATGGACAATATAAGCCCAAAAGAAGACCAAAATAGCACCAGTTTTATTTGCATGACAAATATGAGCAAATTAGAGCAGATTTTAATACAGATGCCTCCACTATTGTTTAATAAATTCAATGATAAATATTTCTCTTTCTGCATTTTAATTGCACTTGATTTGCCCTATGCAGCCTTACATTGTCATGAATATTATGCAGTATAGCACAAATAAACTGTATATATTATGTTTATTTTACTCTCCCCTTGAGAGAGAGAGAGAGAGACATCTATTATTAAACACAGGGGCAGAACAGGGCCCCTTTCACACTTTGGATAATGGCTCATTTATTCCTAGCACTTGACGAAACTCATAACCGAAAGCAACGGAAAAAATAAATGTTTAGTGGAACGATGCAAAATGAATACTTCATTAATACTTAAAGCAAATATGTTTGTGCCCCAGTTATGCCGGGGTCAGTCATATGCTTCTGCCCACTCCTCAGTTTCCCCTCCACAACACTGCACACAAGGCATCTTCCCGAATGCAAAGGTGTGACTGGAGACAGGGTGTAAATTAATGTGTGCTTGACGGTGAAGCCGCCCTATACAGTATCTCCCAGTAGGACTACACTACCTTGGTTGGTGCGGGCGTCACCAGTCCTTTGTACGAGTGACGTCCCTGTTAATAAGCGGCCGTGGCAACAGGCGCACACGGCTAGAGGACTTTGCGGTGCCACTTCAGCGTCTCGACAGAGGGCGAGAGAATGGAGGTGCAAGGACTCTGTGGTACCGTGGAGCGGAGAGGAGAGAACAGGAAGCGGTGGGGGCTGTAGAGAGGCTGCCACGCAGAGATGGAGGCTCGTGTGAACGGCTAATGATGAGCCGAGTCATCCTCCATTCAGGATAGAGTGGTGGGTGCTAGGTAGCACCCCTCATGATGAGCGCTGACGTGTGAATGTCTCCTGTTGGCAAGCTGTTTCCACACCTGCGAATGTGGTGTGTGCACCAACTCGCCATTTGTTTGTACGTGTGTGTGTGTGTGTGCTGTATGTATGTGTCGGGAAACTTGCTCATTTTGTCAGGCCTACCTTGCACTGTGACAATACCCCCACAGCGTAACTACACACTGACTAGCTTGATGAATATTACCCACAATGCAGCGCATTTTCGTTTCGTGTGTCCTCCTCAGCGCTGCAGCATTGCTTTCCCAGTCTCCTGGTGCGTTTCCTCGCCGGTGCGTCGAGGTCCAATTAAATCCTTCATTCATTTTCTGCTTACCTCCGCGTCGCCGGATGCAAATTGATCCTTTCCTTTCTACACTTTTTAATCACACTCAACCGTTAGAAAAACAATGGCTCCCGTTAGATAGGACTGTTTGTCTTCACTACGTAGAAATCAATCGGTCCCGGCTTCTACTGCACTGTCCGTTTCCAGTGAGGAGGTGCAATATCTGATCGCTTTGAAAAGCTCTGACCTTCTGTTATTGCATTATTCCCTCAGTGGGAATGGTGTGGCTTGCACCTATTAGGGTCTGTTGGAAGAAACGCACACATACACACGCAGAAAAATGTGCAATGCAAACTGTCCTTGATAACTCAGAAGGCGGCTTTCTTGCTAGTCCGCAGTTTCCTTTCACTCTCGCACGCAGTTGTAAGTGGCTGTTTCAGAATCATAGGGATTTTAGAGGTTCTTATAAAAAGCTGAATGCACTAGCCAACATGGTAAAATTGGCAATTTAACAGACGTGTTCCAACATTTGTTTACAGATCATTTGACCCGCTAAAAGGATGGGTAGGTAATTCAGTTAGTTTAGTCCCCTCCCCCTAATAAACAGAGGAATACATACACTGTTGCTTTGGAGAAAATCCTATGTTTCATACAATTTAGTTTAATACTAACGATAAACAATAGTGACCTGTAATTAAGCATTTTAGTTCAAGTATATCTGCTATTGTGGGTCAAATCCTGCACCAAGAGGGAATTACGTGTTGGCATCTCTTGTGGTCCCGACCCATTTCAATGTTATTACCTGTTGTACAATGTTGTCCTTGTATATCCATGAGGTGACCTTGAATATAGCTAACTAGAAAGTGATGACGTATTCCAGCAAGGCCTGTATTTACTGCACCAATGCATAGATCAGTTGAACCACCATCTCAACCACCATAGACACAGATTTACTGGTGGATGGCAAGAGAGCTGCAATCTCGCCTTCAGCTGAATAATTGTTGCTCATATAATCAGATTTCGGAGCTCCATAACATTACCTTAATAAATTGTTCAGGTCATCTGAGTAAATGGCTTACTGTCCAGGGTGCAACCTCTACTAGGAGTAACATTTATATTGCTAAATTGAGCTAAACATTATTTATATTAATTACATTTTTATCACACATTCTTAATTGTAAGCAAACAAAACATCACAACCTGATTACTGCTATGATATAAATTATGTATTTTGACTCCAGGCCAAGATATTCTAACTTTCATCATTCTCACAGATATTAACGGAGTCAGTGATAATCAGTTACCAGCATAAATCTACCAGCAGTTTTAACTGACAAATAATGTTGACCTTAGCGCAAGAGCTGTCATGGTGTTGTTGCCTTTGAGTCATTGTGAGGTGAAATTGCTATGGGAACGTGAATGTTTTGGGTTTGGCATTGAGCTGCGAAACATTAAAAAAATAGAAAATAAATAAATAAAGGAAAATAAAGAAAGAAAGACGTGGTGTCACCTTGTCACTTTCGGGCACTGCGCCAAACTTGTGGTTGGGGGGGGGGGGGTTGTTGGCTAAGTGGGGGTGCTTTGAGTGCCGTGGTGATGAATCACCGTGCCACTCACCTTCGCCCATCACCCCCCTTCACTAACACAGTAATTATCGGCCTGCGGAGGGTGGGACATCTGCAGCAACACCAGAGAAGCAATTATTTGCATGTGTGGTAAAGAGAAGAGTGAGTCAGCGCTCTCAAGGAGGGACGCAAGGTGGGTGATTATAGCAACAACAACACAGGAAACATGTTAGGGATATGTAATTAAGGGGGGTATTTATTGGGATTGCACACCTATTATCAAGCACGGCTCCAACGGTATCATGTAAGGGAAGGAGTTACCTCTTGCCCTCAAGTAGTGCATATCTGGCTACCTAGAATAGCGCCTCTCTCTCCCCCCCTCCTTTCCCTCCTCCCTTCACTGGCGGGGTGGCCTACGGTATATTTGTCAAATACGCAGAGCAGCAACAGAAATGTCTGCTAATGAAATGCTTGGTCATATTGCAGGCTTGACTGCACAGGACAAATGCAAAATCAAATACGTGGTCAAAAAAGTAAAGATACATTATGTAGAATATAAAAATACAATAGAACATAGGGGCAACATACATGGTCGAAAAGTAAAGATACATACATGTAGAATATAAAAATACAATAGAACATAGGGGCAACATATGTGGTCGAAAAGTAAAGATACATACATGTAGAATATATAAATACAATAGAACATAAGGGCAACATACATGGTCGATAAGTAAAGATACATACATGTAGAATATAAAAATACATTAGAACATAGGGGCAACATACATGGTCAAAAAGTAAAGATACATACATGTAGAATATAAAAATACAATAGAACATAGGGGCAAAATACATGGTCGATAAGTAAAGATACATACATGTAGAATATAAAAATACAATAGAACATAGGGGCAACATACATGGTCGATAAGTAAAGATACATACATGTAGAATATAAAAATACATTAGAACATAGGGGCAACATATGTGGTCGATAAGTAAAGATACATCATGTAGAATCTAAAAATACAATAGAAGATAGAGTGAAAGGTTATTCAGGATGCAGGTGTGCCCTGATGAAGGCAGTGACAGGCCTGTCACAGGCAGTAGACGAGTGCTGGCACTCTTCACTCAGGCGGCGGGGGAGAGGTTGGTAAGATATGCGTGATAGTGATGTTAGTTGATGCTCGCTGGTGCTTCAGGGCTCTTCCTGACACATTTGACTTGACGTTCTGCTACTAGCTTGTGAAGTGGCTAATGCTGCGGTATGTACGATGGTACTGTACAACTCCTGTCATTTCGTACAACCTCCACTTTCAGTTGAAACGATCATTTATTTCGATACACTCTACACAATACTTGCTCCAGGTTTCTTTATTTACGGCGTTTATTGTTAAAGGGCCACTCAGCAATAAAGGGCAAAAGGGGCATCATTTACTGACAAACCAGAACAACAATATTGTTGTACCACTGGTTTCAGCCACAAGGACTAGTCCAGACACAAAGCGAAGTGTGTCAGACTGCAGGGCACCCCATTTAATCAGAATCCATCTCTGGATTTGGTTGGCCCATTCTGATTGGCCCATTGTGATTGGCCCATTCTGATTGGCCCATTGTGATTGGCCCATTGGCTTATTCCTGAGTTTTTCAAGACCATTCCAACTCAGGTGGAATGATATGAAACTGCTTTTCACATTTTCTGATATAGCCTGTATACAGTAGTAAATCTTGAATACAGTTGAAAAATGTATGCATATTTATAAATAATATTAAAGCTTGCGACCCATGGGGGATCATAACCCACACTTTGAAAACCACTTATTTAATGCTCTTTGGGATGACATTTTTCTTATTGCTTCACATTTTCTACTTAATGGATGCACAAACATCCATAATGTTACTGTATATTATGACAAGCAGGGTGATTGGATTCCTGTGTTCCTGGGAAAACAGATCTGCGGTAGGCTGGGTTTATGAATTGATACTTTATTTGAATTCAAAATAAATCCGCGTGTCAGGCGAACATGCATAAGTCCGATGACATTTCCCAAATGTTTGCAACGTTGATAGTGCAGACTGTATTTACATTGACATTAAACAGTTGTTTGATATAAGCAAAGCGACTAACTCTTAGTGTCAATGCACAGGAGTGATTGAGTCCTGAATTCTGCTGAATTTCTCTTCTGTTCGTTTGTGTACCTGGGGAAAGGGATTACTTTGCTTAATGCATGAAAACTGTCAATTCATAAATCCCATCTACAGTCGCTTCAATGTTCTCATGACACCGCTGGAGGGATACACGGATCACTGCAGCTTGAATGGTAATATGAAGTTGATCTCTCAAATATGCAAAAGCAAAAGTCTCGGGAGAAAAAGATGGCAGAGGAATAAAACTGTGAAGTCAGGAGTGTGAAAGGCAGCAAATTCTCACGGCCTCTCATTCCGTCTGGCTCGTGCCGTCTCGCGCAAACGCAGGTGTGCGTGACAAGGTTAAGAGAAGCTGGTAAACGTGACAGCATTACGCGATCGTGCACGGAGCTAATGTACGCCCTGCGGTAATGGAGCCTCCATGTGAGAAGAGACATTTGACGCCACAAGCATTGTCATGGTGATGCAATCTGTCGCCTCGGTGCGCCGCGTGTGTGGACTCAAGAACAAAGATACCCTGAGGAGACGCAGAGATTTTCCGCCAGAGCCGAATGTGTGTCCAGGAGTTCCTTTTTACCTTGCGCTCAGTGTGGGAAAAGCATCCACATCGGCCTGTGTAAAAATGACCTCTTCAAGCTTAGTGAACTCATAGGTGAATCTGCATAGAGTAAACACACTTGAGGAGCCTATAAAATAAAATACAAATGGGCAGATCCACATCAGAATGCATTTTAGAAATATGTTAGCTAAGCTACTGTATATAGCTAGCTGCTTAGCCAACTGTCATTTCTGCAGCTTGCTGGAGGAGCACCTCCAAAGGGCCTCTATGTCAAACAAACATAGGCACAGGCTATGGAGAGCCACCACAATGCCCGCTATTACTTATTGTATCCCTGTGAACTCTAGTAGCCCTCCGCCAACTGCTACTGAAGGAGGACCTCGCTCTAAATGGTGTGTGTGTGTGTGTGTGTGTCTGTGTGCGTGTGTGGGTGTGTGAGTGTGTGCGCATGCGTGTGTGTGTGTATGTGGTAAGGGGGATGTGGTGCGAATGGAAGAGCTGATGGAGCCAACAGCAATAACCTCATCTTATAACCCACTCTGTTAAGCCATCAGTCTTTCTGACCCTCATAATTAGCACACAAAGCGCAGCAATGGAAACAGCCAGCTTCAATTGGTCCCTGCGAGACCGCGGTGTCAGCCTACAAATAAGATATTGCCTTATAGACAGTATTTTGCCCAAACCAGGGAATGGATTTGTCTCTTGGCAGACAGCGTATATTTCTTCCAGTGTGCACCTGCGGTTCAAAGCCTAAAAGTAGTTGGAATCGTGCAGACAGGGAGGGAATTCTTCCATTGAGAGAGAGATGCCTCACACAGCACAGTCACAGGTACTACTCACAATCAGAGGTACACACAGTGTATACAGTAAGTGAGACATGAAACAGCACTTTAGGGCAGGTTGGCGGCAATTAGGGAAAGAACATGGCCACGGTCTCTCCTTTTTGTAATTGACTAAATCTGTACTAATTCTGTGCTATTAGGGTGGAAAATAAGAACAGAGCGCAGGGGCAGACCTTTCCTCCTTGTAGGGACATGCTCACCAGAGCACGCACGCACACACACATCAAAACACACAACACACAAACACACACATACACACATGCAGTGCCAACCCTGGGGAGCCATCCTGAAGAGGCCATCCTGGTGAAGTAATTGAATAACTAACCACACCTCACTATTTGGCTGATTCCAGCTCATTGGATAGACATATATAATGCTTAGACAGCATAGGCTTTCAGGCTGACAAACAGGCAAAAGGTAAGCTGTGAAAGGGACAGGGGACACCAAACACTTAGCTGTCTACCTAAGGGTGTGTTAACATCGGGAGGTAGACAAGCTAGCTGCCACACTGTGAGATGCTATTATCTTGCAGATGACTCAAATGCTCCTCAGGCACTCCCCAATTATCATTATTATAGTTTGATGATGACTTAAATATGTTGTGGAAAATAAGTACGCTAGGCGTTAGGGAGTGTGGGACAGTGAAAGGCTATTCCCATATATATATGAATATAGTTGTGTTGTCTTGACTGCAACTTCACATTTTTTCATTGTTGTTTTTGTTATTCCCGAATAGAAACAGGAAGTGCATGGCAGCTCAGAGGAAGCGGATTATTTATTCATCAGGTATTCAGGTTGGAGCGGAGGCCGGGATTCTCGGGGATGATAAATGTCACTGAGTGCCGAGGTGTGTGTGTGTTGGGGGGGAGTTAAATAATAAAACAGCCAGTGAGAAACAATGGAGGCACTAAGATTCATTGTCTGAGCCTTAAAAAACCACACCAAACCACAGGTGGGTGTTTACTTTATGTCTACGTGTGTGTGTGTGTGTGTGTGCTTGTGTGCGTGCCAATGTTTATGCCTGGACGAGGCCTTTAGTAGCAAACGATAGCTATCGCTCATGTTTTTAGCGTTTGACCAGTGCTGTGGTACAACACAATATGGGAATGAAGCCAGTGCATTTGGACAATAAATAAATATACAAGAGAGAGAAGAACCCCCCACACGCACACATACTGTACACACACACACACGCACACGCGTGGAAGCGGCTGCTGTGTAGGAACACCATTAAGGCTAAGCGAGGGCCTGGGGTCCACTCAAAATTTTACACTCCTATTCAGGCTGCGCTGTGCCCATTCCCCATCGGCACATACACACGCACACACACATACAGTGCATCCATTCACGTACGTGCCCACACACACACACACACACACACGAACACAGCGTCGCACATGCACCTATGCACAAACTCCCTCGCACACCCACACGCTTTACACACCGTCTCTCAACCTCAACCTCTGCTTGGAGTGTGTGTTCCAGCTCCGTTCCATCTGAGCACTCTCCCAGCGCTGAGCCGAGCAGACTGAAGGAAACGCTTCATTTAAATGTACATAATTTGCTCTCGGTGGCTCCCTCGGTCCTCGATGTTCCCCTGCGGTGCCACACAGAACCAGCCCCAGAGAACCAGAAAGAGTTTTTTCCTACTATTTTTTCTGGGATGGACCCAGTGGCCTGGAGAAAACCACTGGTTAGTAAAAATCTGATGGAGGGCGGTTGATTCAGGTACACTGGATATTTATCCCCAGGGGACGTTATTGCCGGCACGTGTTTTATGCTGCTTTCAAGACGACAATAAACTCTGTAAACCCAACCTGAGAACTTCTGACTTTTGAAAAACATGCGTTCACATTGTTAACTTGGAAAACTACACTGATGCATTACATGTACCATAATGCATGCACGCACGCACACATGCACACACAAACAGTAACAACCCAACAAAATGGAGTTATGGTGGACAGGATTTTGGGAGTCCGGAACAGATAAAAATGCAGAGGAGAAAGACAAGGTCTTGCCCTTTGTCAAAGTCAACGTTTGGCCTTTAACACTTTAAGTGGCAGCTGTGCTCCTCGCCTTGTTGCAAACATGTTGTTGGAGCGTGCTGAATGTGCAGCATGTTGGATTTGACGGAAAGCATCAGAACATCTATCTGTTTACTTGTTTGGGTGTGTGTGACAGGTTTCAGAAGACCAGGTTTATGAAGGCGTTCTATGTACACTGACAATGACCCTCATTAGCCCAGCAAGCAGAGAAATGTGGATCATCGGACAGAAATTCAACAGCTTATGGCAATTTCTGCAAGAAGGTAATAAAAACCTAAAGAAATCCTCATAATTGCGTGTATTTAGACTGAGTCAGTTCACATCAAGTGGGCTAATTAGCAAACAGCTAGAAGGACATGGTTCTGCTGTCTTTCTGACATGGCCCACATTTAATTGTGATTTAAGTATAAACATTTCACAACTCAAACTGTAGGCTGTGATATGTTTACAAACCTTTCAAATGTATTTCATTAGTACAATAATTTATCTATTTACTAAAAATCTAAAAATACTTTACAAATGTTATTTGTGTGGTAATTGTAATAATTAATTATTCATTAATTAATTAATAATTAATTTAATATATCTATATTACTTTAGCGTTAGCATATTGCATATTAATATAAAAAAATGTCTAATAGTGTTGACAAACTTAAATGCCTTCATTTGTAAACCAAACACCTATTTCACCTCACTAATGGCCTTGATAATTGTTTTTTATTTATTTGAATATAAATATCAGCCCTATAACTAAGCTTTTCATATGTATTTGACAGCTAAAGACATTTTCTGACGTTGACTACATTTGTAGCATTATATTTGTAGAGCAAATACAGCACATCTGTTTGGAACTTCAGTCGTCATTAGTCCTAAACTTTAATATTGCAATAGATGCATAATATAGCCTACATTAAAATAATGTGTGAAGTGGAAACTGTTTAACCGTGAATTAGCATTGACTTGTGTATTTGCTGGACAAGAAAATGGAAACTGCCTTTTCACAATTATTCTCAAAAACATGATATTTTGAAATATATTATCAAAAGTTATCTTGAATCTTACATTTTTCAGAAAAACAGTAGTTCTGCTAGAAGAGACGGTGAAAGTACTTTTTGAGAAACATTGAGGGGCAGTCTAAAATACTGATTTGCGAATAATATTATTTTGCCAAACTTCAGAAGGATAACTTTATGTGGTAGGGAAATTACCTTTGACACCATTGTTTAAAGTAGTGTTTAATATATGAATATATGAATAAAGCACAGCGTAAGTTCTGTTGTGTATCTGTGTTGCTCGTGTTCTGCTGTCTTTGTGTCTTGCTCTTTTGTCTTTTGTGTTCCTCGGGGGGCAGGAAGGGGGGGTTCTATGGAAGGACAGGGAGCTCCCAGAACTGAGCCATACCTCCAAATGTAAATAAATAATTAGGTTAATAAATATAAGTAGAACAAAGGACCAAGCCTTTGCCCCCAGTGTGGGCAAGCAGTGAGATAGCAGAAATCTACATAGACTCATAAAACTGTTGAAAGCTGTTCCTTTTTGTATTAGCTGTAATCTCTCAAGAGCCCACAAGAGGAAAAAATAGCAAAAACTTGTTGGCAAAAGTTCCCATTCTGCTCTTAATAAACAGAAGTTTGACTTGATCTCAAACAAAGACATGGAGCCAAGCCGGAGAACAATATGGTTGAACAAAGTGTATCTGCATAGACAGCAACTCAAAAGTAAGATAACATTTTTCTTTGTTCCTTTTCAATTCGGCAGGTGATCTCATATTAAGTATTTGTTTCTGTATGCCCACTGGTGCAACAGCTCATAATTATTGTGTAAATCCATTTATCTGATCTTTTTTTTTTAAGGCAGTCAGCAGTCAGTAAATGTGGTTCAACAATAGAATCAACAAATCTGTTTTTGACATTAGGTAAAAAAAATGTGGCACATTTTTTTACTAATTTGGGTAATTAAAAATTATGTTACATTAACGGCCCATTCAGGGGTTGAGTATGGTCCGTTACCCTAGAGTTCAGGAAACCATTTATTCTTTTTAATAAATCCTAATATATTACTGACTTAACACTCACTTTTTAAAAAGGTTTCATTTGACAGACCAACCCTTTCTGCAAAGAAAGTCCATGTATAAATATACAAACCAGCCACCTGTGCATAACGTTGTATACATACATCAGCACTAATGATATTAAGCAGAGATCTGAGCCAGGAGACTCATACTGTATTGTGCATTAGCCTACTGTATGAACACAAGTATGGATAACTAATGAGGATTCATTACCTGTGCGTGATCCCAGTGCAATTCAGCCTGCCCTCTAGCCCTGAGAAATATGCCTGCTTTCTCTGTAAAGATGATACAGTGGGCTGGGTATAATACTACTGCAGTCAACTGAGACACCTTTGATTTTTATTTTTTTTAGCTATTTATGGGGTTGGAAGGGGTATAAAAGTATGTATTGTTTAAATGTTTTGTATTTGGCCAATTAATTACCACCTGTAAACAACTCTTATGCACTTAGCAGTCATTTAAATGTACAGTATGTTCATTTCTAAAATGCTACCAAAAACACCAGGATTATATTGTTTGATATCCCTTTTTGTAAAACTTTATATATGGAACTTTAATATCTTCATTTTCTATATTTCTTTTATCAACAGCTTTCTTGTCCTAGTATTTCATGTACACTTTCACGGACAAAATGTAATATACCAATAGGTGACATTGGTTATTTTCCTGCTACATTTGGTATACAGACACAGATGCAGCCTCTCTTTAAAATGTTTTTATAATGTGCATTTATTTACAGGTACACAAACTACAGGCTCAATTAGCCACACTAGATATTCTGGCCTTTAGCTGAAACACTTTTCAGCGTATGCCAAACTTTGCTGGCTGCCATGGCTACGGGTGACACTCTGACATTTTCAGTTGGAGGCATTGTTCACCTACCCCTCAAACCTCACCCCCACTCCCTGCACGCGCACACACACACACACACACACACACCCCTCTCCGGTATATCTGACCTTTGAGCTGGGACAGAGGTGTAGAAAGAAGCCTGCCATTTAGCTCAAGGGCCCATTGGCGGTAGCCTGGTGTAACCAGACCATATTCACTTTGTGAATAGGTCTGGCCACGCTCCATTGGGAAGTGCTCACAGTTGAATCCTCCTACTTGGCGTAGACCTCTTGTTAATTCTGTGTGTGTGTGCGTGTGTGTGCGTGTGTGAGTCTCTCGCTTTAGAGACAATACCTCCTCAAAGCATCCTTGCAATGATTCAAGCTTCCTCTGTGATCTGCAAAGAGGTACTTTTTATTTGAAAGCCAGAGATTGGTGGGTATCTTGGTTGTTTTTCGTGGATTCTCTCTTGGGAATTTCCTCCCTAGCGATCTCCTCAATTAATCTTCCCATGAAACCATGCCTAACTCCCAGCCAGAGATATCATTCTGATTGTTTGAAATTCATACTTACAGCATGTGTGTCTTTAAAGGTGAAGAATCCACCCCAACACCCTATAGTCTATCTAAATCACATACAGTAACAATTCAATTGGAACATCGTAAATTCAACATACTGTTGTAGGCTATTCAATTATACACAGATCCCTCGAAGAACAGGAATTTTAAAATGACAAGTCAAAATGAAAATTGAGATTAATATACTGGATATATGCTACAACCGATACACATTATTAAAATGTTAATTGTTGTTATCCTGATATATAAGTAATTAAAACCCATCTTAAATAATAATTTGAGGCACAATCTCTTTGAATAAAAAGCATGAAAATCATGATTGTACTAGACATTATTTACTTATGTTATGTTTTCCACTAGTTTTCATTGCTTGAGATTTCTAAATAGTCGTTTATTTTTCTACTTTCTACGTTATTTATATGACACACAAGAATAATATGAGCTGTGGGCCATGTTTGCCCAGAAGACGTGGAATTAATAAAGATTGTTTTGCCTTATTGCGATGTTTTTGAACTTGACTAATAAAGCATACAGTAGTGGGATTCAAACATGTATACTACTGTATATAATTGTATTGAAATCTCCAAAGAGTTTGTGTCCACATCCATTATTTAAAATGAAATTAAGTGTGAGCACAATCTCTTTAGTAGAGCTGCAACAAGTGGTGATTTTACAAATCTAAAGATTGGTTCTTTGAATAATATATAATCATAATATGGTGATAATAATTCATAATTAAAATGACAGCAGAGGTAATAAAGGTAATATGACACAACATCTGAAATGTGCCTTTTTGATTATATTCAATTGTCTTGTGTTGAAACATCAGTTGAGTAAAGATTTTGAGTTAGATGCAAATGAATGATCGATGATGGGAAAGCAGGAACAGAGTTACAGTATACTGGGCATGAGCGTGGCTCCAGGAGAGGGTGAGAAAGAAGGGATAAAGAAAGAGGAGAGAAATATGGAAGAAGAAGTAGGTGTAGTGAACCTCACATACAGCATATACTCCACATTGCCATCCCTGAATCCTGGTTGGTCAGAACCGTTTTGGTGAGCTTGTTGTCGTCGCGAGCAGCCCTCAATGCCCCTCCCAGACAGTGTTCCGCAGTGACGCGTGTCTGTATGTGTTAATCACAGATGTCTGTTGTTTCCCCCACCCACACCCCTGTCCTCTGGCCTGTTCCGGGCTCCCCGCAGCTCTCTCCCCTTGCCTTCCTGCCCGGAGCGCTGGCAGCCCAGGTGACACCAGGCGGCTCACGCATCCTGCCACGCATCCATCAGGCCCCAAGTAGCAGCGGGAGATAACAAACCAAGGTATTTTTGGGGACTGTTAGTCAGCCGACAGCCTGCGCACATATACGTTATGCAAGAGTCTGACTGGGAACTTGTTGTTTTATTATTGATGGAGAAGCACAGATTATAACGAGGGCGTAATTGCTCATGCCCGGTATCGGAAGGCATTTCATGTTCTGCCACCCTCTTGAAGACGTGCTCGCGGACGTCTTGTGTGTTATTTATTCTAACGGTGTTGTGTTTCCTCACTTGTCAAAAGGAAGCCGTATCTGCATGCTAATATCAGTGAGATACAGGGTGCTGGTGTTTCCAGCACTCTGTAGGAGTAGCGTGGAGGCTAATACCTCCTCTTTGACACAAGCTCCCTATACGGTGCTGAGCACATCCACCTCTCCACCGCTTCCTGCCGAACACGCATGCATACTGTACACACACACACACACACGCTGCAATTAGAGTCATATGGTCTCAGCTTACTGCCACCCACGTCTCAAACCAATGGGGTCATTTAAAGATGATGAAAACAACTTCTTCCATTTTCATAAGCTGTCCATTCCATACTTTGCAGCCTTCGCCATTCACCCAAACATCCATATGTATTCTATTCTAATACCTATTCTTTTTTTCTAGTTTTTGTTTCTTCCCCATCTGCTCTGTTTCTGGATTGAAGCTAGTATATGTTATATGCTTTTGTCTGATAATTAATAAAGTATGCATATTTACAGGTTCATTCTTGTGGCATTATAGCACAGAGGGGAAAAACAATGTAACAATGAAATATAACACAAGGAGAGCATGTTTCAGATATGCCAACAGGCTTAAAATAATTCATACTGTATGAATCTATGTTAATGAATATGTTGGAATTCAAAGCACAATGTTTCCTGTGATTGTGAGTTTAATCATCTTGACGTTGGTTTACCTCAATGGCCATGCAGAGCATGCAACGTTGTGCACTTGAGAAGCATGTGGAGCTTGTTTAAAGTACAGTATACTATCTACTGATTTGAGAAACTAGAAACTAGAAATTAATTGTCTTAACCATAGCTGTCATTTTGACTATGTAGATTTACAGTACATTGAATGAAACAAACAAAACAAATGTGAACAAAGTTTGTTGATTCCCCTTCAACTGACTATTTTAGACGTTATATTTTGGCAAGCTAGAACACCATTGGACAATATGCCAACCTTATTGACACAGTGGTAATCTGCCAATTTTAGTTGTATAATACCAAGACCTCATTTGTATTATAAAATATGTAAGCATGTGAGTCATAGAGCAGATGACAGGGGGGAATGAAAATATATTTCACAAATGTGGTAGTATTCCTATTTAACAAGACCCTAGTGAGATAACTTTAATTACCTGGCATCTGTTTTTGATAAATTAATTAAACTCCAGCTTTTGGCAAGATGAAGAAGCGGAAACTGTGCCAGTTATTATCACTCATGCCTCCACTCTCAAACCCTTTGCAGTGACTGTACATCAAAATACTTCTGGTGTTATACAGACAGTATGTACCTCTATACTGTGTTCTTCTAAATGCCTCATATAAGCACATGTAGCCTAGCAACTTCTGTAACATAGCCCAGTGTTAGAGGTGAACATTGATACTGTGCATAGGATTACACTAATTAAAATGAAGATATGGTTTCTCTTTCTCTGTGTGGCAACATTAAAATGCCATTAATATGGCAAGTTCTTCCTTGTAGCTGGGACCAGATTTGGTCTTTGTTAAAAGTGTTCCATCTTTTTAGCCCTCTAATGGTTTGAACGTCTTTGGCACCACACCCGGGAGACGGCACTTTAAAATGGCAATATTGTTCTCAGCCTGTTTTGACGGGGGAACAGGGGGATGTGGGATGTTTCCTTGTGCTTTTTCATCTGCCTCTTTCACAGAAATCTCCAGAGAATGTATGTTTTGTACCTCTGTATTCACTGCTCCACACCCTAACCTTCCACAAGCCACCACATTGTACGGTATGTAATTCTTCAGCCTGCCAGAGCCAATATTGGCTGTGACCAGCTGTAAAAGAAGAAAGATGAGCGTGGAGGCTGCAGAGGCACGCACAGCGAAGGCAGAGAAAGATGCTAGCTATGAAGGTTAGAGGTGTGAAAGGTTCTTTGAGTGAACTCTGTTGTGCTGTGGCCGTGAACATGGCAACATTATGTGAGTGCAAACGCTCCACAGTGAAGAGGAGTAGCGGGATTGTGCTAGCATGCAAACCCGGCAGCCGCTAGCCCTCGCCGTCACAGCTGCTGCCTGGGTGTGTTGCCTTTAAGGGAGTGACTGTACAGTACACCTGGCCCGGCAGCTTCACAGCATCCGGGGCTGACTGAAAATGGCTCCGCTCCTTGCTTGCGACCCAAAAGTGACACGGGGAATAATCGGTAGCAGGCGGTGGAAGCGAAGCGTGCTTTAATGTGTGACGCCGCTTGTGTGCTCGTGTATCCATTGTACTGTGCAAGTTTGTGTGTTTGTGTGTGTGTGTGTGTACAGGAGGACCTCCATGGGCATACAGGAGGAGGCCAGTCTACTAACAGCTGTCTCCTTTCTTAAACTTTGTGTTCGTTGTACCAAGTTAAAGGCTGGCCACAGTGAGCAGCAACTTTTGCAAAAACAGGAAGTGAAGCAGAAAGGTCAGATGTAAACAGGAAGTTAAAACCGAAAAGTCATATGTAAACAGGAAGTGAAAGCAGAAATGTCAGATGTAAACAGGAAGTGAAAGCAGAAAGGTCAGACGTAAACAGAGTAAATGTATCTCCATGCTATTTACAATCTTGTAAGGTTGTCTCTCGCACCAGCCTGGAAAGCCTGTCAATTTGTAGAGCAAGCAGAGCAAGGCACCCTCCCCCCCCCCCCTCCCCCTTACTACAATGTTTACTGTAGATCAGTGCATTGTATCTTCTGCATGGACCATTAGCATAGCAGCATAATATGTTAACTCGCCACTAACATGGCCCTTTGGTCTCACACTAGGGAGAAACAAATGAAATGATACAGAGGGCAGTGACTGCTTCCTTAAAGAGCCAAGCAGAGCGGACCAACATAGCAGCTCGTGTCACATTTCATTTTCCCCAGGTCTGAGGACTGTCCAGCCTGCAATCCCAGCCATCTCAAGCCCCTTGCTCTAGCGGCATACACGCTAATCTCTCCCGACACTTTGCACAGCGCATAAAAGGAACTTCTCTCTTGCCCGAAAGCAATCCCACCATGTTCCCTCTCCTTCCCAAAACTGTATTAGCCCTCTTCTCATTCTGTCACTCCTCCTTATACAATGCTTTGCTCCCTCTCTTTGTATGTATGTCTTTCCGGTGTTGTCTATCTGTTGCTCCATTGGCTTCTCTCTCGTCTCCATCTGTCTCTGTCAAGCCACATTCTGCATCCCCTTTATCTACCACCATTCCCTCCCCTCTTCACCTTTCTCTAGGCAAATCATTTCTCCATTGATGTGTATCTGTAAATAGCCACTGTGAACGACAATGGAGTGGGATAGTCTGTCTCTCCTCTTAGGACTTTTTGGCATTCAGAGAGGCCATTATATTTGCCGCACCGCTGGTAGACATTGCCCAAGTAGAAAGCATTTATCTGAGATCACACCTTCTCCTGACAGAGGGAATCACACACTGATCTCATTGGGATGAGAGAAAGAGCATAAACGAATGCACAACCCTGATATCGATCAGCATTTTATAGGTTTGACTGGTCAGAGAGGAGAAGGGTTGGGGAATTGTTGATAAGGTCGTTTCAGTGCTAGCACCGAGACGTAGTTGGTAAAGTTGTTATGCTTAAAATAAACCAGGGATGTTTAATCTGGTTTCTTCTCTCACAGCGACTGAGATCCTTCAGGTATGTGGAATACAGTAATTCTCATGAGACAAAATTACTCAAAAAATCCCATTTATTATTTAAATGTATTCAACATTTCCAAAAGATAAAATAAGATAGACAAACATAGCATAGTTTTAATTTAAAAGCTGTTTGTTTTTCTTATCGTATCTATAGACATCCCCGTCCTACAGAGCACAATGCCATTGGCTGAGTAAAATATCCGTCATTGGCTGTAGCACAGAATAACTCTCAAAAGAACATGTATTGTAGCTATGGCACGGCACATGCTTAAATGCAAACACACACAAGTATGCACGAACTTTTACACACTCATGCGCTCATAACCTTGTATACACACACAAATGCTCTCTATTTCCCTCTCTCACACACACACAAATGCACACATCATGCACGCACGCGCGCACACACACACGCACGCACGCACACACACACACACACACACAATACGTGCAATCATAATAGGCCAAGTCACTCACCCGATCAATTTCATTCTCAAGCAAGCTGTCAGGCCGCCACATTGAGTAAATATTCCCATAATGTCGGTGTGTCAGTGAATATGCAGCTAAAGAATGGATGATATCCAGTGAAGCACTGAGACACTGAAACTCTCACGTCCTATTAACTTTCTCCCCAATGCAATCTTTCACACTATTAGTACCCTCATTATCCCCTGCTTTGGATGCCAGATTTCACCACACCAGAGGGCTAAGAGGCCGGCACAGCATACAGAATTAATATAGGTTGGCTCTGAACTGGGAGATGTGTTTCAACACCAGGCCGGTTACGCCACACAGAATATCTACAAAACACTAGAACATCTATCTTTTATTTTTTTTACTTTAATTTCAATTGGTACACCAGGATACTGTGATGGAACGAGTTGGTTTTGGGGGAAGGGTTGTGGTTTAAATGAGAAGCTTGCTTTTTAGATACATTAAAAGGTACAGTGCAGATTATTGTTGTGGGTTTGAAGGTACAGTATTCTCCGCACAAGCAATGTCAGTCATGTCAGTCGCTCGCTAGATGAAGCCAGAGAGCCACGAACTGCTACTGAACAACCGCCATGCATCTTGAAGGGCATCGGTTTATAATTCGATCTCTACACTGCAACACACAACACCTCACAATGCACTCTTCTCAGTCAAAACAGGATGGCTTCGCACAAGACGGATATATGTTTTAAGATCTCTTTCATGTCGATATTATGCATCTAATACAAATAAAACCACAATCTATGGGGAGAGGAGCAAGGAACAACACACACTGACAGTCACAGCAGACCCACGGCCACCGAGAGAAGAAGTGAGATTGCCCAGTCCGTAATTCATCTGTGTTTTTCTCCGCGGCAACAGAGAGGGGAGGTAATCGACGCAAGGAGCGTCTGACGGGAGTGGGAAAGTGGTGGTGAGGTAAAGCTCCCCCTGCCCCGGGACTACCCTTCACTTGCCCCCCCAGACCCCCCAGACCCAGTCAGTGTCCGCATGTAGAGCTCAATGCTCTGTCTGGTCGTCTGGCCCGATGGATGCAAAGCAGAGGTGTCTGTGGTGATGGAGAGAATGTGGGAAACTAGAAAAACATGTTGGCTTTGAACCCTTAATTCCCTTCCTCTCAATCTCCACTCTTTCTGTCCATCTGTCCGTCCGTCCGCCTGCCTCTGTGTCCGCTGCGTGGCCGGAGCGCTTAGTCTGCGTACAGGATGAAGCCGGAGAAGGTGCTGTACTTGTTGTTGTTGCCCCCGTGGGCTTTGCCTCCGTCCAGCTTGATGTAGACCTCGTCCCCAGCCTCCAGGTGCAGGATGACGCTGTTGGAGGCGTAGTCGTAGTTCTGGTCCGCGTCCTGCGCTATTGCACTGGCTCGGACCTGGGGAGGTGGGGAAGAAGGGGGGGCTGTTAGTGTGTGCTGGCTTCAGGACGCGACTATTGACTTCATTGACTTGTAACATTTCACTTACAACGAGGGAAGATATATAGCCTACCTGTGTAGCGGAGAAAAAAATAACATGTAGCATATTCTCCAATTTTTACTGTTTAGACATTTTTATTTTATACTTAATAATAAAATACATCTTTTTTTTAATCTGCATTTATATAATTTTTCTATTTGTGTTATGTGTTTTATGTTAAAGTATATTTATACTGTTACATTTTAACAATGTGCAGTGGTCTCCTTTTTTGATCCGTGGCTGTATATACTGTATACACACACACACTTGACAGGGCTTACTTGACAGTCTGTGGGAAAACAGTACGAAATACAATAAGGAATCAAGGACAGCCTGTGCAACGAGAAGAAGTTATTCAATATTCTGCAGCCAGGAATGAAGGGAATCAATGGGAATAATGTACATGATAGTGCAGAGAGCCAACAAGAACACACACACACACACACACACACACACGCACATACACACACACACACACACACACACACACTAACAAACCAGTTAGGGGAAAGCGTAAAAGCCTCAAATAAAACCACTTCCTTGTGTGAGAGAGAGAGAGAGAGAGAGAGAGAGAGAGCGAGAGAGCGAGAGAGCCTGAAGCGTGCACTTGTGTGGGTGCATATATGTGTGTGGTGAAGGTGCAGCAGAACCTGTGTGAATGTCAGGTGTAGGAGGATGCAGCCAACACACGCACACACACACACACACACGCACACACACGCGCACACACACGCACACACACACACACACACACACACACACACACACACACAGGGGTGTGTGGCTGCAGTTTTGTTTTTAAGTTGCTGGTTGGAAACTGTCAACAGCATCTGGTACCTATACGTGTAGGAGGTTATGTAGTAGACTCCGAGACACAGAGCTCGAGATATAGGCCTGGACTTCAAAGCCACAGAGACCATCATCCTGTAAACCATTTTTGAGCGTGCCTGCAATAATTCATTTGCCCTCTACATACATGTACACTGCAAAGACCAGTTCTGTTGAGGATTGAGCAAACTGCCCACAGGGGCAGGGTTCGTTCTAAAACAACACAATTTAAACTAGTATGCAGGTCACAAATGGAGGAATATGGAGCAAATGCAGAAGATACCATGTGTGTGAACCCTGCCCCTATGGGCAGGTTGCTCACACCTCAACAGAATTGGTCTTTGCATATACAGTACATACTGTACATATGCCATATACAATGAAAGGATAGTGTGTTTAAAAGTGTCAGCCGCTTGAAGACTGGAAATAATATAATCCCTGTGTTTGAAATGGCATACATAAAGTCAGGGGCCCCTTGAGTCAATTCTTATTGATGTAATTCAATGATTTTATGCTTATTGTATGATGTTTGTGCAATCATACAAGGAATACCTCATACCTAATCTGTCAGTACCGGCAGGGAATAAATTGGGACGGAGCTCCAACACTTTCAGTTGGTTACCCAAAAATATTAACTGACAGTTATTAGGCAATATCATTTAACATTATTTTCTCAGACGTATCGTTATTATAAATGTATTTCGGGCGTGTAGGCCTATGTCTAAAACCTCTGGACACAGACTAAGTTTTTGTTTAAAGTTTGTTTATCATGCGCTCATAACCACCGTGAGATGATTACAAGGCTGCGTTCAAGTTGGTGTAATGTTTACAGTTCCGTTCGAACGTAGGCAGTTGTGGACTGAACGCCAGGCTACAGAACACGGACAAAACAGGGAAGAGAGTAACCTGTGCGTTGCACAACTTTAACATTAAGAGGTTAACAAAGTGATAATTTTTGCTTTGCTACTGCTTACTGTAGCTACAGATATCCTACAATATCCTGCCCTATACGTATGCCCACGTCACCACGGTCGACCTGTACCTCTGTATTTTTTCCAAGGTGTCTTAAAATAATTGCCTTAAAACTTATCTTAACTACACTCGGCTACTTTAGTTCTGCAAATATATCATGTTAGTTTGATTTGAAGCGGAAGCTCCTAAATAGACAGATTATTAATACCTTAGTGCAGCCTAATACAAAAACAAATAAGCCTACATCCTCGTAGTCACGAAAAATAGGGCTCCCCTACATATAAAATCCCAATTTAATCCCTGTGTACCGGTATAATAAAATAAGAATAACAGCAAACAAAATATTTTACGTTGGTTACTTTTAAATGCCATGCTTGCACAGCACATTTGGAAATTACTTTGACATTTACACCAGTTCAGTATAACATAAACACGCCAGACACACATGCTTAGTGGAAAAAACGTTAATGAAATCTGACTGAATTAAAATGCACGTAGATTGGAAAGAGAGGTTTAACGTGCTTTCCTACGTAATTGAGGACAATTGCCCTGTGCTACACAAGTGTGCCTTCATTTCAATTAGCTCCCCGCACTCATTTAGCATGAAGAGCTGCTATTGGACGTATTTGTTTCATGAGAAGTAGCTACAACGAGACCTGCCGGTGTGCTTTTGATACAAATGGCAGTTGAATAATTGGATGGTTTCCACAGCAAGTAAGGTAGGTGAACTCTAAACCACAGCAAATGCCTTCTAACATAGCTTCCTGTCTCTGACATATATAGACATGAGGTTTTCAATCATTTCCCATGGTGAGCAGACAGAAATGTGTTTGTTTTCATAGCTGTCTGTAGCTGTGGGGAGGGTTTGCCCACATATGTGCTCAAACCAAACTAGACTGAGTGCGTTCAATATACGTTTGTACGTTAACCTCCTTTGTTTCATTTCCATCTCGCATGTCGTCGTGTCACAAGCCGAGCCAGAACACCTAGTTGGTGCTCTTTGATAGCTGCTCCCACATCTGCCTCTCAATGGCACCTTGTCCAACCTGCATTGAATGATCCAGCCAGGAAGCCCTTACAGTGGAGTGCTGAATCGTCCTCCGCGTGCCAAGAGGCTGTCGAAATAATAACCCCTGCCTGGACCCGGAGTATATTAAGAGCCTCCTTTATGAGGTGATGTTCTCGTCTTTGCCTGTCACACAGGCAGGACTGGGAACACAATAGAAATTGTTCCCAGGCTCTCAACCATGTGGACCCAGCCAGGGATGTGTGAAGGGCAGTGATGTACTGAAAGAGACTCTCTAACCTAGCCAGACACAAAGAATTCTCTTTGTGAATAAGGTCTCCATTGGGGATTGCTTGGCTCCTAATGGGCATAGACCACTGGTTTATTTTGAAACATAGTAAGCTATTACAGGAAAACAGACAATTGAAGAAGTTTCTGTCACATTCATAAAATGCTCTCAACTGTTATTGGAGGACAGGTGAAAAGGGGCGGGGCTTGGGCTAAATAGGAGCCTCCTATACCTAATCGGCATTGCTACAACTGTGCTTTATCTGCTGTAACTGTACCACTGCCACCATGGCTGCAAACTACATATTGAAACAAATGCCTGACTTTAATGTCATTGTGCTTATCCGCCCCCACTGATTGGTCCAGAGTGGCTGAGCAAACCTTCATCTCAGCACATATTGAGACCAATGATTGGCAGAGCCACACCGCAGTGTAACTGATAAATAGCAGCCGCTGTAAGCTAAACTGAATTTGGATTGATTATTATTATTATATGCTATACACGGGTTGTTTTTTTAATGTTGTTGTGAGATCGGCTTCTATGGGAAAGTTCTCTACAGACAAAATATCACATGATTTTATGAAAAAACGTTCAAAGAATATGTGTCATTGCAAGAATACTGTACCGGCAGTTCACTTTTTAGTCACATCTTTTAATAAGTCTTCCCTAGAAGCCATTCTAATATCCTCAACCCTAAAGTTTGTCTGCTATACACCTCCTGTGCACAAACCGGATGAACGGGGAGGTTCTGATAGTCTATCTGAACGACCTCAAGTCCAGTGTTTTAGCACCACTGCTGTGGTGGCGTGCTAATATTAACCAGACCTAGCGCATCTGTCTTCAACTACCAACACCTCGTAACACAGAGAGAGAGAGAGAGAGAGAGAGAGAGAGAGAGAGAGAGAGAGAGAGAGAGAG
Organism: Forbesichthys papilliferus; assembly: GCA_025399855.1. NCBI lineage: Eukaryota > Metazoa > Chordata > Actinopteri > Percopsiformes > Amblyopsidae > Forbesichthys > Forbesichthys papilliferus. The sequence goes on from JAODOY010004258.1 coordinate 33,007, forward strand.
AGAGAGAGAGAG
>JAODOY010004259.1:0-11051 GCA_025399855.1 Forbesichthys papilliferus
GGGGCCCCGGGCTTCCTCCGGGCAGGGTAACCTCTCCTCTTGAATGATCTTTCATAGGGGTCTTCTGAACCATTCTTAGTCTGGCCCCTCCCCTGAGACCACTTTGCCTAAGGAGACCATACCAGGAGCACAAGGCTCCAGACAACACAGCTCTCAGGTTCATAGGGACACACAAACTTCTCCACCACGATAAGGTGATGGTTCCTGGAGAGGGTTTGAAAAAACACAACAGGCTATTCTCATAAAAGGATTCTCTCACCATTTTACACGGCAATAAGTATATATAGACGATCATATTTGCCATTCAATTTTACCTACATATTATAGAAAGAGTGTTGTAGAGAATTGAAGAAAAATGCATAAAATCATGTGACATTTAACCCACATACTATCCTTATGGAAATGCTTTTTTGGTTCTTAAAATTAATGTGAGACAGCTGCTAAACTTATACCTCCACCCAGCTGAGGTTGGACTTATGGACGTTGATGATGGTGTGTGGTGCAGCCACGGACCACACATGGACCATCAGGCATCAGATGGTGTGTGTCTGCTGAGAAACCCTGTGGTCTATAAGGTCCCAGAAAGGTGGGGGTGGGGGCAGGGGATTTGGGTAGGAAGGGAAGATAAGCACGGATTTGTTAAGGGTCTTCGACGAAAGAATTTGCGGAGTCTGAAGAAGAAGTTGCTGAAGCGCCGGAAGAAGGCAGATTTCCTTGTCTTCTTTTCCAGAAGAGCAGTGAGTTGCTGGATGTTCGCCTCCATCTCCAGCTTCTCCTGTTGCCACTTGAGCTGCTGGTTCTGGAGACAGTGATCGCCTGACTCAAGGCTTCAGCCACCTCCTGCTTATGACGGTTGTCATCTAGCGCCATCTGCTGGCGGAGGGCCTGGTTTTGTTCTTTACAGGATCACGTTACAGGTTTTTGCAGGAAATATATTGCATTAGGTGTTTTGCACTTATTGGTACTTTCGAGAAATAGATAAACGGGTTTGCAAAGATTAAGTCAAATCATTTTTAAACACTAAAGGCTTTTGGTTTTAACATATGTAAGGACAGTTCAGGTTCAGAATGGTTTACGTTTTAGGGCCCTCAGGTGGTGTGATATGTCATTATGAATTACATACAAAGAAAATGGCCTTTTAAGCATAACAATACCACTTTTTATAAGTGTTATAAACATATTGTATCTCTCAGCATGTGTAAAACAAATCAACAGGTGTAACATAATTTTAGGCTATATAATGAAGGAACTGCAAAGGTTTCTGCTGTTCAACATCACTTAAATAAAGTACTGGAACTTTTTACAAAAGCAACACGTCAAAGTTGTCATTGTTTCTATATATGTTGAAGCTGTTGAAATAGAGTTTGACTTTCAAAAGGAAAACATTGAAAACGGTAGTGATAAACATGTAAACACTTTTATTCAAGTATTGAACCTGGATATACTGTATGGCTGCATTGCAAAGCAATAGGTAGCTCTGATGACATGCATTTTAGACAGATCCTATTACTACCAATCACTTAAGCACTGGTTCCATACATAACTGTCAAATAACATGTACATATCAAACAGTGTGTAGAATAGGTTGCCATCATAAATCTTTATACAGTTAGAAACAAATGAATCATACTGCTGTGATAACTGAAATAAAACATTAACATACATAACATGTATGTAAAAATTGCTTAAACATAAAATGGCTTACAAACATGGCAATGCCCTACACACGTAACCCAACATCAAAACAGTTCTGCACAAAACGTACATTAACAATATTGCCCAATTTTAGCCAAGTTGCATTTGTCAAGACCATATCTCCCTTTCAGTGAGGATTGCCTGATGTGTTTACACAGATTGGTTATAATAAAGGGAATAAGCAGAGCTGCAGTATCATTGGTGCTGTGTTATGCTATTTACTGAGATAGACAAAATACATTATGCTGTTATATATATATAAGCAATTGGCCCTTATATCTGAAAACCCTTTCTTCAATTTCACTTTTAAATTATGTTCTTCTTAGAAGAGCCGTCTATGCTTTACTCATGAGGAATTAAATAATCAATTAAATAATCATCAGTGCATTTAAAAGAAAACATTTTCTTATAGTTCTCTGCCTACAAAATGATGAGTGTAATAGGCAAGTGATTAGTTCATCTGTGGCAATAGCCCATGATGCCCAATGCTGGTGTCAATTAACTCCATAACACGTTTCATTATCCCCCATAGCATTATGTTATTAAGGGAGGGAGCTAATATGTAAACATCATAAGTTACATATGGAAAATAAATCAATAGTGCACTTCTTGTGTAAGCTTTGTCAATAAAAAAATTAAAAAAGTGTACTAATTTGAAATACCTTAAAATTTCATCAATCAATAATACTACAATTACAAGCAGGGTCATCTGCAAACCATTCTTCAATAGGCTCTTATTCTCATTATAGAACTGTCGTATGGGCCAATGATGAATCATGCAGAAAAGCACGTCTAATGGCAGACTATTCCAAATACAGGGTATTTTTTATACAGAACGGGTCATCCATGAAGATTCACCTAATTGGCTGACAAAATAAAGATCTAATCCTATTCAGTTTTCCTTCTTGGGAAGCTGTATTGCAATTTCCATTGTTGGGGACATAACAGTTTAAATTCGGTAGGAATTTGGCCTCGAGTGCAACAAAATATCCCAGTTGATTGAAAGAGAAATGACATTGAACTATTAGTATTATTAAACATTTTCCATAGAGATCTGTGGAGAAGGTACAGTACTATATGTGGGAAGATGAGGAAAAAGTGGTTGTTAATGTCCACACATTGACATCTTTCCTAAAACCAGCCACAATGTCCGCTCGCTACTAATAGTCCATCCCTTCATCACTTTCGTACCAGTCCGAGGGAGCGTCTGTCCCAAAGTAGCGGTCGCCAAAATTACCTGGAAGAAAGAGAGAGAGCAGGGCAAAGAGGGATGGGGAAAAGGTTATAAGTGACCAACAAAAACACAAAAACTAATATAACAATAGTCCTTTTGTTTTACAAAAGTATAAACATGTCAAAACAATTGCATTATTTAAAGGTTGGTCAGACACCTCTAGAAAAAGATAAAGACTGTCAGTGACACTACATGTGTAAAACATGCTTACTGTACTACACATGAGCATGCACAGTACTGTACTGCATATGAAGGCTAGCGTTTCCTAACCATGGGTGACACCGCTTATGCTGCATTCACATGGAACACGGCAGACGGCAAACACTTTCTGGACGGCGCGGCTTAAAAGTCCAACGGAATGGCAATTGCTATGGCGATGTTGCATTGTTTACAAATAATTTAATAAAAATATATTCAACACAATTATTTAGTAGCAACTGTTTTATGTAACTATTTTTGTATTGTATCTAGTATTGTTGCATCAAAAGTATTCCCTTCTCGTTGTCGATATCCATGTGTGAGGGAGCTACGAAGATCCGGTTGTAAATGTCGTCGCAGGGGACGGAAAAAAAGACGGCATTCCGTTTTGCTGCTGCTGGCGTCTGTATTTTGTTGGCCGGCCACAACTGATTTTGCCGTCCTGCTGTCGTCCGCTAATGATATCCGGTTTGCCGTCTTTCTTGTTCCATGTGATTGCAGCATAAGCTACAGCTAGCCTCCACGCGCATAGGAAACCATAATGTTACGGCTAGCTCCTGTGGAACGGAAGAATGCACCAGATGGCAATTCCATTCAACAGCTACATGACTCGGACATATCCGACCACATCGACTCAATTAACGAAGACCAGGATACTGGGAACAAGCTCAACTCCACTGGCGTGCACGAAGGCCACGGGCGAGCGTTTTACCGATGCCGGGGATTATGTGAAACTGGTCGTTGACGTCCTTGTCCACTGCCGTGGTGATGATGCGCACCTTGGGGAAGGCGTAGGCCACGGAATGCACCCCCATCTCAGCCATCAGCAGGGACAGAAGGAAGATCTTGTCCTCTGGCACATCATGGTCCTGGAGGGTGAGAGGGTGAGAGAGAGAGAGAGAGAGAGAGAGAGGGAGAGGGCCTGTTTCTCAAAGCAAGAACAGCCCTCACCCTCCCGGGGGGTGGGGGGGAGCGGAGATGTGGAGGAGGAGTCTAGGACGAACCAGCATGACTCTCACTGCCATAAGAGCAGCGGCGCCGGTGGACACGGTGCTGTCCATCAGAATGACATAGTCCTCGCTGATCTCTTTGGGCAGCCGCAGGTAATGGAGCTGGGGGAACAACAGTGGCTGCTCATGTGTACAGTACACGCAGGGAACAGCAGGAAATAACGCCATTTTACCTTGAGATTAACACATTTAGTCAAAACATGGCATAGACCATAATTACCTACTGCGGGTGTATAACATAAAATGCACACAGTAAGTCACGGAAAGTCTTCACTTCATATACAGTGATTTTTGATTTCCCATACATTTGCTGTGTTTGCCTTAAGGCCATACACAGTACAGTATATTGCATGTAGTCCGTCCGTCCGTCCATCGGCAGAGTTTAACACAACAGGGAGAGCCAACAGATGAAAAGCAGACACACCTCTGGTTCTCCGGTGTCGTGGTTGGTCTGGATCAGGATCTTGCCCAGTCTGATGTCTTTACAGACGGCCATCAGAGCCTGTTCCATGGTCTCTCCTGCTCTCAGGATAGACACACCCGTAATCTACACATACACACACACGGTCGTAAGAGCCCAAGTAAAGTATTCTACACTATACTGTATACCCTGCTCAAAACATGAGGTTTTAAAATGACTGAAGATTAAATAGTCTAATATTACGTACTACCACATTCAGCAACATGCCCTAGCAACTATTGAAGAAAAGAAGATTAAAAAAGAACAATGTATTATTAATACATTGTGAGAAACGTTTATTGTCTAATGACGCACCTCCCTCATATAAAACAAGGCCATATGTGAGAAACATTTCCTAATAGCTGAAGCACACATACCCGTTTGCCACTGAGCCGCTTGCCCTCGTAGACGGAGCCCTGCGGCGTTTCCACCGACACGGGCTGGAGAAAGAAAGCAGCGAAGTGACAAGAGTACAGGAAGCCATCTTGCTCCCGGTCGTGGCTAGAGTCCTTCCTTAGCTCCGGTATTGCATAATGCATAATGCATGACGTCAACTGGTCACTACACCATCATCTACACCAGGGGTCCCCAGTCCTGGTCCTGGATGTTATGAGCCAGGACCAGGGAACCCTGACCTTACACCATCACTAGCTCTCACCACCACTAGAGGTCAGTCACCATCTGTGTGATAGTTGATGTCATTAGAATTTGTCCTAAAATGACAAATTATAATATATACTGCAAATGGAAAGGCTTTCATTAAGGGCACCAGGCCGAAACATTATAATATTACCTCAAACACTAAAAAGAAAAAGTAAAAAGGATAGCAGCAATTATTATATGTATATTAAATGTATTTAGTTTATGAAGATGTTCCCCAGAAAGATTGTTAAACTATTCTACCTCCAGACTATAGTTTATGGTCTAACAAAGATTTACTAGCAGGGAAAGGACATAAAATGGAGTAATCTCCTCCATAAATCCCTAACACACACACACCTACCTTGAGAGGCAGAAAGGAGAGGGCATGCTCTATCAGTAGCCTCATTAATCTCTTGGAATAGAAAATAAACTCATCGCGGTTAGTCTCCTTGTTCCTACACACACAGAATAACAATGCATTAGAGTGTGTGTGTGTTTGTGAGAGAATGTGTGTGAGAAAGGCAGAGAGCTCACCTAATGATGGTGTGCATGCCTCTGACCTGCGGGGTGCTCTCCAAGACGCTGAGGGTCTTGGGTAATGGCTGACCCTGATGGGCCGAGGCCAGGGCTGATCTGGACCACACACACACACACACACACGCAGTAAGAACACTGTCACCTAGTGAGATAATGCAGTATTACATCCACAGACACAGCATGGTCAGTCAACTAAAAAACAGTACTCTCATCAATTGATATTTGGCAATTGTTCTCTTAAGACTAATGCTGTAAGGAGTGGAAGCCACTCAAAAAACACTTTTGGAATCTATAGAAGCACCAGTAAATTCATACAAACTGAAGAGCGTCACGACATTGGCAAATTACCCACACCGCATCACACGAGAGATTTAATAATCAGATGTGTTGCTGAATTATACACAACCTGGTTTGTGTGCAGGTGTGTGTGTGTCGGGGGAAGTAGCAGGGGGCTCATGTAAGGTGTGGTAACACCACGTTATCAGAGCTGTAGTAGTGCCAAGCCCAAACAGTCCAGTCAGTGACCACCTTTACATGCACACCCATTTCACCATCATCCACAACATGGCAATATTCCAAAGTATAATCTTGAGTATTCCGTTAGAGGTCCTTACAATGCAACTGTATAAGACAAGAGGGATGTATCGTTAGTACCAGACTTTACAGAGGCAGAGTTTAGGACTATTGTGTGTTTGGGATGATGGGAATTACAATTAAATGTGATCACTGGTCTGGTTTAGTAAAGAAAGAGTCATGTGTGGCAATATCGCCACCCATTCCAAGGAAAATCAGCAATTGCATGTGTGTTTTCTTTTTTAGCATTCTTGAAAATAATTATTCATGAACGTTAACATATTCAATTGGTATTCAGAATGACAGATTAACATACGACACGATTATTGCCAGGCAGGTTAGAATCTTAAAAATAAGCATTGAAAACAGCTGCATGTCTATCAGTACCATCGCCATATAAAACCTATTTGCTGTACATTATAAAATCAAGTGTTTTGAAAATCCGGGGAAAAAGAAAAAAAAAATGATGAAAACATCAAAAAAGGTGTGTTAGATTTCATTAATTCAAGTCAGTTTAAGAATGCATACGAAGGGTTAATACATTAATATTCATATGAAGACCAGCTGACTGGGAGCGTATATCAAGATTACAAATAAAAATAAAATGTGATCATGCATTTAGAACTACAAAAACAGAGGAAGATGCAGGAGTTGATTCTCACATATCCCAGCGTAGCTTCCTCTGGAGTAGACATAGATAGATATTCATTTAGCAAAGAAGAATAAGAAGAAAAGAAACAAAACAGAAGATATTACAAAATACCCTAGACAGCCTTCCCGCAACACTGCTCTGGGCATATACGCATGTGAATATTCCAAATACTGGCCACAAAGAAATGGCAATGCATTTGTTGTTTCACATTTGTTATTTACAATATGACTGATTCACATACACCCAAGTGTACCGATTAGGGGTAGTGTGCATTTATTGTCTGGAAGTGATACACAATCTAGACTCACTGTATAGTCATGGGAATACTACTTCTGATTATCATAGCTCCTCTACACAGAGGAGGTTCAAGGTGGGACAAAACACATATTCTGCTCAGGTCACATTTAAGTAGGTACTAGTATATATGCCCCACATGAATCACTTGTGCGAGGATGACAAAAGCAGTCATGTAATGGGAAGCTGTCCCCTAAAGACATCAGACATGTCTCTAATCTCTACATCCTTACCTGGATACAAAATTGATCAAAGATCTGCATCTATAGTTACCATGTTTGGGCCATTCTCACACTATAGCACCATGTTGAATTGATTTGGATTAGGTTCAAAATCATACTGGTTAATGTTTAATCCAGTTTCAAATCATCACTAATTGTGCCCAACAGCTCACTTGCAGGCCAAGATAATTGAGCAGTGGAACATCATTTGACGTGTTGTGCAGTTGGTGTGAAAATGGCTTCTTGTGTATCTTGTGGGTGTGATGAAGCAAGGAGAAATACTGAGGATATTCCTGTGGTTCAGAGCTCTCGTGGTCTACTTTTACTGAGGGTAACAACCTCTTAAGGCACTTAATACCATGCATAGAAAAACAAGAACACTACAGTAATTAACATTCTGTTGCCACGTCATATCTAATCACAGTGGGCTGGACAATCAACCCATCTGATGTTAGTCACTGTTCTATCTTGAAAATAGAGAACTTGAATCTGAAAAATAGGAGCCCATTTAAGCCACAGCAGAACTTTCAAAAAGTTAATTAGACATTTGTATTAAAAATCCTCAAGCAAGCTCTAATACAATTGATGCTTTAAGTCTACTGTAATACATAGTATAAAGCAGGAAACTACAGTAACTGGCATAATAAAATTACATTTAGCATGTTTAAAAAATACAAAAAGTAGGCTAAAAACTACAGCCTTTTAGCTGCATAAAATACACATACATTTCCATTACTGGCAATAGTTTGTACGTGTGGTAGCTCAGTATGAATGTTACTTGTTGGATGCTCTCTTTTTGCTTTTGATTCTGAATGAGACCTCATATGGATGTTATCCAATTACATTTCACGGTGTCTCACCAATGGAGATTGACCCTCAGAGCTCAGAAACACAGAAACAACCGAATGACAAAAGCTACAAGGAAGACAAAAGGAAATCCATTGTGCTTTTCTATTGGAGAAAGGTGCTAAAAGCTTCTCAATGAATGAGGAAGTGGTACTCAATTCATTGTGTCTTCATTGTGGAAAAGAGCACTAGAGAGAATGGAGAGAGTAGGGAAATAACAGTAATACCTCACTGTGATCTCACGCTGGAATAAGCGTTCAGTCAGGGCCCATCAAAACACACACACACACACACACAGTGAGCAAATTAAAATTAACAAAATATGCACGTTTTCATACATGTGTGGATATACAGTACAGTACATTTTATATGCCACGCTTTGTTTTACAATTATTCACCAACAGCATAGAACATAGTTAGATTTAAGATGGCCAACTCAATAACAAGGGCCAGTGCACACTACAGCACATTGTCTCTGTAATAAACCCAAGCCTACATGCTTTTCTGATATGGCCAATGTGTTCTAGGCTAGAGGGAGAAATCCCATTTGCTTTGCTGCTTGGTGTTCATTGACCATGTCATACTTAAAATAAGATGTCCAACCCCATCCAGATGAAGCGAGACAAATAATAAATCACTTCATCTGGCTAATGCGGTGCTCTCAATCTTAACTGATCTAGATTAACGGATGCCGAAGTCAATCTTTTCTAATGGAAGACATTACAGTCTTTACAATGAGAAGAGGGCACCGGTATATATGTAGGTGCAACACAGAGCTGTGAATCGGCGGAAGGGGGGGACCATTTCAAAGTCACGACTCAATGTCTTCCTGGATAGATGTCTGGTGTTGGTGTGCATGTGTCTTCTATCGTTTATGCAACGCATGTGTGTGTGTGTGCGAGCGATGTATGTTCCATCTCCGGTGCGATAGATTTTCCCCTCTGTAACAGATCATAGTTTTATACGGCTCATAAACTGACCGATTGACTGGAGATAGATTGAGGGGCATGGCCTGGGAAGATGGGGCTTCTTTCCCTCTCATACACACACACAAATAAATGTCTCTGCTTTATATTTCTATAGGTGATTATAGCCTCCAGCAAGCAACTATTCAGCTTAGCTGACAGTAAACGTAAACGTGCGCATGGAGACACTGAGTTGCTTGCATCTGGTGAAGAGAGATAGTTACAGTATTTTAGCAAGCAGCCATCCACATACTTTGTAGTAAAAAAAAAAAAGCATCAGCTATACTCTAAGATAAAATGTTTCTTATTCCTCACAGGCACAGATAAAGTGTGTTTTACCACCTGCTAAGACCATTCCAAGCATTTGGAATCTTTGTTTAACTGAAAGAGAAAGAAAAAAAAAAAAAATCTTCCAACAGAACTGACTTACTTGAATGTATTAACCTTGCTCAGCCACCGGAGGGCAGACAGTGGCCAAAGACAATTCAAGATTTACTTCAAGGGATTTATTTATTTAAAGCCTGTTGTTAACGACTGCCCCCGCCCGCGGGGGCGCACCCCCCACTAACTCGCACCCCCCAACTCGAGAGAATATTTTTTTTTATATATAAATGTCTAACAGTATTATTATACATGTCTGGATAGCCAAGACTCTCGCCTAGCAATGTAATCTAACAACCATTGCCCAAATGTAAGCATTTTTCAAAGTCAACCAAATTAAAACAAATATCGTATATAATTTGTAGGAATTATCGCAATTCATTGCCATGACGCTCGTAAAATAATTTTTTTTTTAAGTCATGTTGTGTGATTTATCTGATATTATCAGAGAGAGCGCATTTTCATGGTTCTAACACTGTTCTCCCCTTGCCGATAGCAGCATGCCTTAGAAAGATATCTTATAAACAACGCAACACGAATTATGCTTTTAGAATTAGAAATTGCACTATGCGCCTTACCTGTAATGCGTTCGTTGAAAAAATCTACCCCGGATTCAGCAAAGAATGCTTTTACAACCTTATTCCAACGCCGGTTCAATCACTCGTTTCAAAGCTTGGCATCCATTTTAGAAAAAAAACGTGATTCGAGACTGCGGTTCTCTGGGAGCTGTAGTTCTATTATGGGAGTGCTGGCGTCTTTACACGAGACTACAGTCTGCCGAAGGCTAACCTGCTTATATAAGGTTACTCGCCTGAATTTCTGAGTTTCCACGAGTCGTTTAAGGGGTCACGTTTAATTTGGCCACAACTCTGGCTAATTTCAGGAGACCACAAGTGACGTCATTGTTCACATGAAGACAGCTGTCAATCAAATTCTCTGTGATAAAAAATGAAATTATTAAGGACTATATATGAAACTATTAGGTACTTGCCTCAATCACCAAAACCTTCTCAAGGAAGAGCTTTCAATCACACAAACAGTTCAATAAAAGATCATTGTAGGACTGATGCACTGCTTTTGTTCAATTTCATTTAAGGGAAGAGGGACAGATGCTAATAAACGTGGGAGTAGCTATTGATTATTTATTGATTAACTGCTGAAGATCTCAAATGAAGCAAGTGATTCTGAAGTGATTCAGCTTTAGCACTGTGTTAAAGTGTCAGGTGTAACATAAGAGATGCACCTTTAACATTTCCACACTGAAGGCACCCTGTTTGAACATAAGGATGCTCATAAGTGTACGTGGTACCAGAGCACCCTAGGCCGAAGGTCGATGATCGATT
>JAODOY010004260.1:0-11050 GCA_025399855.1 Forbesichthys papilliferus
TATATGAACTTTATTAGCTAGGCCATTACCTATTGCACTTTATTAGCTAGGCCATTACCTATCGCACTTTATATGTTTGACTATGTGGTAATAGGTATAATGACATTATGCTACATTTGTTCTATTTAGAATATTGTTTGCTTATAATTGCTGGTATACGACCTGTCTAACTACTGACAAATGTACTACATGTAAGTCTCTTTGGATAAAAGCGTCTGCCAAATGCCGTAAATGTAAATGTAGCATGGTAGCAAGACCTGGCAGCTGTCATGCTAGCAGGCCCTAGCCTGTTACACACTTGCATGGTAGCAGGGCTTGACAGCTATCATGCTAGTAGGGTTAGCAGGGTCTTACGGCATGCTAAGCTAACTTGTTACACACTAGCATGCTAGCAGGGCCTGACAGCTATCATGCTAGCAGGCCCTGGCAGCATGCTAGGCTAAAATGTTACGCATTATTATTCTTGTTGTTAAGTTTTCCTCATTGCAACTTTAACATCTGAACATCCGTTAGCCAGTGCTGTGTCCCAGAATTAACATATGTAAAGGCTGACTCTAAGAGAGTGTCCAGCCCTGACACATTTTAATACTACCTGTTCCTCCAGTTTATTGTCATTCCAATGAAGTACTCACTTAGTCTTCAGTTAGTTATGTTGTTTGTTAATATGGGCATATAGGTTTTTTTTTACTTCCTTATTTGTTTGTTAATGTTATATTTGGCAATAAACAAACATACATATTGCCAGATATCAGTGGCCTATGTATGATACTTATTTGGGAGCTGGGAATGGGGACCAATTCTTTATGTTATGTCAATGGCATGTCACCAGTTGAATACCAATAAAACAGTGTGTGTTTTGTTCACAACACAACCTGGCAGGTGACACATTCTATTGTTGCCCTCAGAGGGGAGGAGCAGGACAGTGTGTAAGTATCTTCTGGAGTTTCCGTGCACACAATATTTTATTTTCTTTGAGTTGGTGCTTTGTGTGGTGCTGCAGATATTCTCATTATCAACAAGTATAAGTGAGTATAAATGTTGTATTTCTCCGCCAGGACTTTATTATGCTTTCATTATTTATGTAAATGGCATCAATGTGACTTGTGGCAGTAATAGATAAGCTTTACCGAGGCGAGGACGAAGGTTGCGAAATATGAATATTAAGAAATGACTCGTGGTAGAGAGGTTTGGGTGCCCCCATGAACCTGAGGGCTGTGTTGTCTGGAGCCTGGTGCTCCTGGTAGGGTCTCCCAAGGCAAAGTGGTCTCAGGGAAAGGGGGAGACTAAGAATGGTTCAGAAGACCCCCATGAAGAACTCACTAAGAGAAGTTACCCTGCCCGGAGGAAGCCCGGGGCCCCTGTCTGGAGCCACGCCCAGAGGGAGGGCTTGCCGGCGAGCCCCTGGTGGCTGGGTTTGCCACGGAACCCAGCCGGGCACAGCCAGAAAAAGCAATGTGGCGCCTCCCTCTCCATCCTATGGGCCCACCACGGAGGAACCGTGGGGGTCGGGTGCACTGTCACATGGGTGAAAGTCAGGCGCCTTGACGGACCAGACCCGAGCAACAGAAGCAAAGAAGTGGGTGTGGGAGAAGTTCAGAGAAGCCATGGAGAAAGATTTTCTGTCGGCACCAAAGTGTTTCTGGAAAACCATTCGCCACCTCAGGAGGGGGAATCAGGGAACCATCCAAGCTGTGTACAGTAAGGATGGGACACAGTTGACCTCAACTGGGGAGGTAATTGGGCAGTGGAAGGAACACTTTCAAGTGGGCGCCCTATTTCCTCGATGTTTCGCTGACAAGCCCACGACACCTCCAGAAGGTTCAGCAGTGATTTCCGCCATCCCGGAGTCACCCCCTAGCTGCCATCTACTCACTTGATGCCCCAGGTGAAGTTCTTTCTCTTCATCCAGAGCCACTGACTATCGTCTTCAGCCGCTCTGGACAGGTCCTTAACTGCCTGCCGATGGCATCTCCCTCACACTCCCATCTCCCGAAGTATTCCACGATATGCCCACGAACCCTTTGCAGCCCACCTCGACCGGTCGAACCTTCACTTTCCAACCACGCTGTTGTGCATCAGCTGCAACCTCAGCATACCTCAGCTTTTTGCACTCGTAGGCCTCCTCCACTCCATCCTCCTAGAGTACTGTTATCTCTATGATATACATGAGATTGCATGAGACCGACCAGAACACCAGGTCTGGTCTAAGGTTGGTTGTCAAAATCTCAGCTGGGAAGCAGAGCCTCTGGCCTAAGTCTGCCATATTCTTCCAGTCACGTGCCCCACCTAACTGCCCAGTGCACAGTCTTACTGTAACAGGTCTGGCTTGACTCTCACCTTCCGGGAAAAATGCTTTTGTCGGCCAAAGGGATGCAGAGGGAGGAAGCACATTGATGTTCATCGGCCAATTTTCCAGAATTGCTGCAAGACACCATAACACCTGGTTGTGCCGCCAGGTGTATCTGCCTTGGGTGAGGCAGGTCTTGCAGCCTACCAGGATGTGTTTAAGTGTTACTGGATTCGGACCCATTGTTATTACCCATGGAGTTTCAGGCTGTGCTACTGCTAGGCCTATATATATAAATGAAAAAACTGTGGATTTAGGGAAGGGGCCTTGAGTTTCGTCTTTGCGGGGAGGTCACTGCAAAGTCCCGGCTGCTACTATGAGTTCAGAATTAAAATAACTGCATCACAGTCTATCTTGCAAGTCTTCTGCACATGTAAAATGTGCACTGGTAAACAAAGAGAGGGAATGACTGCAGCATTATCAATCACCGATAAAACAAGAAATCAAACAATCAAACTGAGCAATACATTGTCACTGGTAAAACATGGAGAAATGAAATGAAAATTATGTAATAATAATAATATAGTACTATAATAGATGTTTCAGTGATAGTAAATCATTAAAAGTAAATGAACAGTTGTAGTACGGTAGTAGTTGTAAAGCTTTTTAAGGATGTTTCCCTACTATATGTACATCTGTTCTTGCAGTTGTTAATAGTAGACTTTCCTCGGGTGTGGTCCCAGGACATTTTACACACAAAATAATCCAACCTCTAATTAAAAAACCTGGACTCGATCCTGCAGATCTAGCAAATTTCAGGCCAATATTCCCACTAACTTTCATATCTAAAATTCTTGAAAAGATGGTTTACATTCAACACATTACATCAATACAATACTTGATGTATTAATACATCAAGGGCATAGCACTCAACTGGTTCAGATCCTATTAGGAAGGTCGCACTTTCTGTGTCAGCTGTGGTGACTCTGTGTCCTCCTCTGCTCATCTCTCTTGTGGGATCCCACAGGGCTCAGTTATAGGCCTTCTTCTCTACTCTCTCTATCTGCTCCCGCTTGGTTCCATACTTAGGAAGCGTGGCACTTTATTCAACTGTTAAGATGATAACAGCCAGATCTATGTGCCCCTTAAAAAGGACTCTGACTCAGACCACTGTTCACATGTCTTGATGACATAAAGGCCTGGATGGCTATTAACTTTTTAACTTTTAATTGAAAAAAATAAAATAGAAGTGATGGTTTTTGGTGTCCCCACCGGAACCTTCCTTGTCGATCTGGGTTTCTTAGCTCAGTATGTCAAGCAAACCGTTACCAAACTAGGGGTTAAAGTTGACTCAGATATTAAGATCGAACAGATTAGGGCAGTGGTTAAAACATGTTTTTTTTTCAACTAAGGCATCTGACCAAAATAAAGCCAATTCTTAATAGGCAGCCTTTTAAAGACAGTAATCCATGGCTTTGTGACCACTTGGTTGGATTACTGTAACGCCCTATATGTAAGAATCAGTGCCTCATCTCGTCTCCAGATGGTGCAAAACACTGTGGCGCATCTTTTAACTAAACACGTAAAAGAGAGTATATAACTGTGGTTTATTTCATCAATCGAATCTGACAGCTATTAATTAGTATCAAAAAATATATTAATTATTATCAAATTATATAAAAATGTATATTTTGGATAAAATTATTCAAAAAATGTTTCGCTTTAATAAGTCCAACTCAAATATTATTTTATGCGTAATAATGCGTAGGTTAAAATGCAGTAATTTATTTTAGTGGTAAGATTAAAAGTTATTTATAAAAATGTGAATTAAACTATGTTAAATAAAAACTTTTTTTTCTTTCGCTTTATTATGGTCGAGTCGCATATCATTTTATGCGAAATAGTGCGGCGGTTAAAATGGTATAACTTATTTTATTGGTATTGTAAAAGATAAAAAGGTATTTATGATCGTGATCTGTAGCGGTCTTTGACAAGCCAAAAGGTGGGGTGGGAGGGACCCCATGGTGATGGGAGGTGTGAATGCAGCTGTCTGCTTGGGACCGGTGTTATTTATTTTTATTGGTAGCCTAGAAGATCAAACCCCATTCATGATTCAAAGGGATGTCTGTTGTTCTTTTAAGCCACACATCAGTGTCTCACAGCTGGGTGCGCCATATCCAATATGGTGTGGGTATAAACAGCGGGGAGCATGTGATCCCATTCTGTTGTCTTAGCGATAGACATTTAACGAACGCTACCATGGGATGTTATAATCTTAGGAATGACCGAACACTGGTGTACACATTTGATGTTGATAAATGCACGGACGAAGAACCATTTGAACATGTGATGCTGTGAAACCAACATGTGAAACCAACACTTTGCTATTATCGTTGTGCTACACAGACTTCTTAAGGCTGGACCGATGTGTGAGGTGGATGATGCACAATCTTGAAGCTAACAATAGAAATTTCATGATTACCCATGGCTTCACATCATCAGCGAATATGAGGAAAGCGTTAAGCGTAAACCTAGAGATTTCCTTATGATTAGCCATTGTAGAAACATCTATAATCTGACTGGCCCCCGCAATACACCAGTTCATGCTATAGAACGAGCGCTATTATACCAACCAGTTCTAGGGCTGTGCAAGGAGGATTTCACTACATTGAGAAACGTCTTTGCGGAAATAAAAACGGCGTTCATAGACAACCCGCAGCCGGCTATGGTGAAACAGTGAACACCCTTGCAGACCCATGAGCATACATTAAGGATTTTACTGCGATCAATACGAGCTATGAGCAGGGTGACAAGGCAACAACCGATGGCTGTGCTAAATTAGATATCTGTATCAACAAGAATATACCCAACGGGGGACGTATTAGCGCCACCAAAGAAAGCCGGAGGGTAATGTACCGAATGCAGATACCACCGCCAGAACTTCTATTAGAATCTTGGACTATGCGAAATGGTACGGTCTGGGGGTATACCTTTGATCATCAGAAGAGTGAATTGACATATTTAAAAAAAAAAAAACGTCTGTGAAAGAAATGTGTGTTTGAATGCTGTTGACTGGGAAATCCTACAACAAGTAGTATCCCAAGATATGAAAGAAATGGAGAGCTGAAGGCCTGGTTCATAGCAGCTGGCAAGGTTACTGTAAGACATACGGAGCTTTTCACTACCTAGCTACATATGGTGATGGGGAATTAACTTTGGCAAAAAGAAGCGTGGTCTCTGAATGTTTTATACCAGTTTTGAAGATGCTAGGTGAAGATTGGTTGTGGGCCCATGAAGAAAAAGCTACACATGTAAGGTTCCTATTTCAACAGAGTACAACTTGGCGTCACCTTGTTCGAATCTGGAGCAATCTGTTTGGGGGTGGGGTCATGAATGAGCCATGACTACTGACCCCACCCCCTAGATCGCAAGCAGTATATCAACCATGCAGCGGACCTACGTTCACAACAAACAAACAAAGCAGATACATCAAACACACCGCAATTTAACTATGGACGCTTTTAACGAGCTGGAACGTCTGGATATGTTTTAAGATTCAGAGATCGTGGAGACACACACCGCTAGTGGTTCATACTCCCATATACCACTAAAGGATTTGGAAATAGCCGCCTATGAAGACGTTTCATCAGATGCAGAACCGGATCAAGAACCCCGCACAGACCCGTTACCTCCGATGCACCCCCCATCTACGTCAGAGCTGAATGATGCTAACGACTATGCTATGGCCCGAGCATTAATCGGTTCATATTCATTCTAATGCAAGTGGTAGCATGGTTACTGAATGACGCTATAAACACACACAGAACCCTGAATTGTAACGGCTGTATTACAAACCATTTGAGTCAAATACAGCATCCTTGTCTATTCCCAGCTCCTAAAGGCTATCACGCCTACCATCATGATGAACTGATGATCGCACTCTGGAACGACCGCTTCATACCAGCAGCACTGCATGTTCTTACCTCATACGGCAGGCCAGTGTCAGTGAATAGGGTGCGTGGAGTGGCTGAAGCTATGTTGTATGAGTTGAAAGATCAAGACTATATCCTGGACAAACTTCAACAAGTCCTAAACGCTGACGAGGACTGCAACCCCCAGTTCGAGAACCTACTTCTAAATGTTCGAAGCTATTAGCAAAGGGAGAAGGTAGGGGGTGGATTACCCTTGGTTCTGCACTGGGATCGACGCACTTTCCCGAGGTCTAGTCCTACAGGTTCCTCATCAAGCGGTTGTATAGGAGGAGCCACCCTCTGCAAGGCGGGAATCCACCAATTTGGAGGGCACACCCAAGGGGTTGGTGGCCTTGTTGCGACAGGGTCAGCTGCCTGCTCTACCTCCTTCTTGGGTGCCTGCAATGACAGGGGACAAGGCCGCAGCAACCTCTTATACAACAGCCTTTCCTTACCCCCTCCAACTTCAGGTTTGACAACGTACACTGGTATATCAAGGTTACAACATAAGGTACATTATGCCAGTAACTTGCCAATTTGCCCTACCCTAATAAATTTGCCCTGCCCTGCCCTAATAAAGGTGTTAGAAGAGCCTTACTGTCATGGTGTTTCTTTTGATGCTGCCCCGCATCTGTACTCAACTCACCTGTTCTTCTATATGCATAATGCAAGCGCTCATGGTGCTTCTTCACCCACTCTTCAATAGTGTTTTGCTGGTCTAGTGGGCGCTATAGCATAATGTCCATTGGGGCACTGCATGCCTACCAAACATAAGGTATGAAGGTGTGCAGCTTGTAGAACTGTGAACAGTATTATTGTATGCATGAAGCATTTCAGGAAGAAAATCTGCCCATTGACTTTTCCTTTCCTCCACCAAGGTGCTTAACATGCCCAAGTTAAAACGTTCTTTGAGACCATTACCTTCGGGATGGTAGGGGGTCGTGTGGCTCTTCTTGCAGCCATTTAGGTCACAGAGTTGTTTCACTACAGCTGCCTCAAAATGTGGCCCTTGATCAGCTGGGCAGCCAAAATACTGAATCACCTGTTGCCACATCACCCTCGCCATCATTGCTGCCGTTTTGTGAAGTGGTCTGTGAGTCTTCTCTGCTGCAAAGTGCCCCATGCCTTCATGGCAGCTGGTAAATGCTGCTTGCTGGTGGCTTTGTGGTAGCACTAGCTGATGGCATGTTTATCTGGTGTGAGGGTCCTGGATATGTCGATGGAGTACGCCATCTAAAAGTTGCAACCGGGAGATTTCTTTCAGCAGCCTTAGAACCCTACCATCTTCTCGATGCCATTCAGCAGCTGTAGGGGGGCACTTGATCTGCAAGAAAAACATTGTGTGTGAGAACACATTTTCACTTTGCTGTATCTCTGCCCCCTTCTGGCTGACCATCTCTCACCAATACAGGATCCCAGAGTGGACCCAGGCTCTTCCTGTGTTGGCCCCTATTTAGTTTGCTGGCAAACCCCTAAGAGACAAGCCTGCACCATTTCAGCTATCATTTGTTGGAAACCAGGGACCTCCCGGCCTTTCTGGTCTTTCGAGGCCACGTCAGCATTTAATGGATAACGTGAAAGAGACCGATGCTTAACCTGGAACTGGAAGCTGGTTAGCTGGGCAACCCAGCGCTGTTCCACTGCTCCTAAACGGGCAGTAGAAAGATAGGGGGTTATTGTCAGTGAATACAGCGATATCAGAGCCAAGTGAATACTTGTGAAATTTCTCTGTAATTGCCCTTTTAAGTGCAAGAAGTTGCACTTAAAAGCTGTTGTTTGCGTCATTACACTTTGCACCTTCAAGGCCCTTGCTAGCATATGCAACCACCCTCTCGTGGCCATCCTGCACTTGAGAGAGTACTGCACCTAACCCTTAGTAGCTTGCGTCTGTGTAGAGCAGAAAGGATAAGGTAAAGCCTGCAAACGCCAGTACTGCGGCGGTAGTCAGTGCTTGTTTGAGGGAGGAGAATGCCATGCCGCATGACTCGATCCACTTCCAATCAAGGCAGTTTGCAGTTTGTTTGGTATTTTTTGCTAGGCATTCCCTTAAAAGCTGATGCAGGGGTGCAGCTATGCGCGAAAAGACATCAACGAACCTGCGGTAATACCCTGCCAGGCCAAGGAAGGCTCGTAACTCTGTTACGGATATTGGCACTTTCCGTGGGGTTAGGGTTACCAGAGAATTTGTAGAAAATCTATTAGCGGACTGATACAATACATCCAGGCGATCCAGGCAAACCTTTCCTGCCAGTCTGTAGATGACGTCACCATTTTAACCAGGGTAAGCCTGGCCACAGAGGTGAAGGATGAATGATTACGGTATAGAAAGCCAAGTTTGGCTCTAATTCGGGCCTGCAACTTGGAAATGTCTAGTGAGAATGAGAGTTTACTGTCCAGCCAAATACCCAGATACTTGTAAACATTTACCACTTAAAGCTCTACGCCACTACAGTTAGTAATAGTGTGTGTCAAGGGGAAGACATTTTCCCTACCAAACCACCTTAGTTTTAGAGGTGTTTAGCACAAGTTTAAGATTTTAAAATGCTAATTCAATGCTGGTGAAGCTTTGCTGTAAAATCCCTAAAACCTGCCCGTATGCGCAGTTTACAGTCGAGGCATCATCACTTCTAGCGATTTCGTGAAGATACAACTGAAAGCAAAGGGGCACTCGTGTATTTTACAAATAGAGAACGAGAGAGAAAACACACACGCACAGAGAGAGACCCCACATGTCTGTGGCGTGTCCCCTGGTTGGAATTGAGCCAATGATGTGGGTCATTATGGCCTCAGGACAACACAAGGGCTAGGTAGGGGTTGGTCTCCGCCAGGGCTGCACTTTGTCACAAATCCAATCCTGTTGGTGATATTCATGGACAAGATATCGAAGCATAGTCGTGGTGGTCTGTGGATCTCATCCCTGCTTTTTGCAGATGATGTGGTGCTGATGGCATCATCAGTCTGTGACCTTCAGCACTCAATGGATCGGTTCGCAGCCGAGTGTGAAGCGGCTGGGATGAGGATTTGCACCTCTAAATCTAAGGCCATGGTTCTCAGCATGAAATCAATGGAGTGCCAGGTAGGGAATGAGTCCTTACCGTAAGTGAAGGAGCTTAAGTACCTCACTTGTTTGCGAGTGAAGGGACATTGAAGCAGGAGATTGGCCGGTGAATCTCTTTAATCGCTTTACCTCACCATTGTGACAAAAAGAGAGCTCAGCCGGAAGGCAAAGCTCTCGATTTACCATGCAATTTTCATTTTTTCCCTAACCTATGGTCATGAAAGCTAGTTCATGACCGAAAGAACTAGATTACGTGTACAAGTGAGCGAAATGGGTTATCTCAGGAGGGTGGCTGGCATCTCCCTTAGAGATAGGGTGAGAAGCTCGACTATCCGTGAAGAACTCGGAGTAGAGCCGCTGTTCCTTTGTGTTGAAAGGAGCCAGTTGAGGTGGTTCCTGCATCTGGTAAGAATGCCCCCTGGGCCCCTTCCCAGGGAGGTGTTCCAGGCACGTCTAGCTGGGAGGAGGCCTCAGGGAAGACCCAGGACTAGGTGGAGAGATTGTTCTTATTTAACCAGGTAGGTTAATGGAGAACAAATTATCATTTACATCTGCGACCTGGCCAAGACAAAGCACAAAAGTGCAGATCATGTACTGTAGTTACATATAGAGTACACAAAGTTAAAAAATAAAAAATACAATTGTCAATATAAAATACAAATGTAGTACAGTCTATAGTTTTTTAGGTGCAGTAAAGACAATACAGAGCATAAAACCTGTGCAAGTGGTATGGCTCAAAGGAACTGTATTAAAAAATATCAATGCAAGTGTGCCGTGGCGCATGAATGATATTAAGGGCATTTACTGTATGTGTGCAATAATCAAATGTTCGATGCAAATTAGAACGTACAATGAACTCGGGAAAGGAAAGTTTTGGATCCCCTGATGGATCTGCTGCCCCCGTGACCCAACCACAGATAAGCGGTTGACGATGAATGGATGGAAACTAGGCACATACAAAATCACTAGAACATAATGTTATAATATAATTCTGTTGTATTATAAATTAATATCTTAATTTCAGGAAATCTGACCACTATAATCTCACACTCCCTCTGTGTGTTGTAATCTGAGCTGCTTTCTGTTTAGTTTTTATAGCAGGTCAGTCTTGCATGCATGTTGGTGCATGTGTGTGTGTGACCCACACATTTGTTTTGGTTTAAGATTCTGGTGTATTTAGTGTGACATCTAGTGAAGTCACTTTAATCTTGAAAAAAGTATAGTACAATATTAATACAATTCAAATCACTTGTTTAAAAGAAACAATAGTAAAAGTGTTATGGCACATAATAAAAGTAAAAAGAATATTATTACGTTATTGGCTCTAATGATTTGACTTTTTTTTAACATAGCCAATAATGTAATAAACAGCCAATAACAATTACGCAATTACGTTATTGGTTTAAACATTATATTATATTATTGGTCAGGTATTATTTTATTGACATTTGTTACATTAGGAATTAGGAGTTATTATTGGCTTCCACAAGGTGTAGACTTGTTCACATGGAAATATCTTTCCCACAAACTAATAGGCACATTTATTTTAAACCAAGAACAATTTAAATCAACCAGTTTTTTTTTAGCATATAACTATATTTTTACTTGGTAGAAGTGTAAAGGTAACACTCTACAGAATTTTTTTTATAAGCCTTTTAGCATAAATCCCATCCGCTTATAATTGGAGTCAAATATGCAGCACGTATTTGTGTTGCTGGATAGTACATTTATGTT
>JAODOY010004261.1:0-11050 GCA_025399855.1 Forbesichthys papilliferus
AAATCATTATTTCTTTTTTTTCATATTTTTTCAAGCAAAGAGAAGATGGAATAAGTGAGAGAGCAAGTGTGTGTGTGTGAGAGTCAGAGAGAGATAGAGAGAGAGAGAGAGAGAGAGAGAGAGAGAGAGAGAGAGGTCTTTATTTACACTGTAGAATTTATTGCGTCCAACCTACGCTGGGTGGCATGGGAGCTGTCGCGTGCTGGCCCGAGGAAGAAACATCATTTCAAGCTCGAGTGCTCGCTGCACGACCAAGTGTCCTGCCAAAAGGCACACAGACCCAGAATACCAACCAAATCCCCTGACCTTTCCAACATCTGCTGTTTATCTCAGTAGAGCCATGGAGGGGCTTCTCTCGCTCTGATGTTACACAGCAGCTTTCAGGTATGTTTCATTGTTTTTATGGAAGTCAAACTTTGTTACCTTAACTTACTAACTTAACGCAATTCATAGTATATTTAAATACAACTTAACACTTAAGTGTCTCATTGAAGTACACTTGAATAAAGTGTACTAAATGTGTGCTTCCTTTTACTTGAAAGTAGTACACTTTTTAAAAGCACACTTAAATACAACTTAGAACATATTAAAATAAAGTATATTAATTTTTTAAAATTTATTTAACATCTACTTATTTAACGTATACTTTTTAAAAGTATACATTTAATATACTTTAAATTAAGGCATATAAATAATAGTATACTTTTTGTATACTTAGTATACTTAATTTAGATTTTTAATACTAAAGTATACTACTTTTTCGCATGGATAGACCAAACAGTTTATTTTAACAGCTTTATATGTAAATACCAATACTTGATTAAAATTAGAAACTGATACCATCAGCTAGCTAAATCCTGATGTTTTCTAATGTATCCCATTATTAATGAAACTATGTTGGATACATGGATGTTATGATTCAGCTGTCCGGCACATTGCCGTTAATCATCAAAGAGATGCTGCAGTTTCTGCTGTCAAGTAAAATATGGCGTGAAACCACAAAACTGCAAAACTGAGGAAAGGGTCATTGAGCAGTAGCAACAAGTCCTTTATTGATGTTTCCTTGAGGGAGTAGGCTACAATACAGTCAAAAAAGATCAATGTTGGCTAGAAATAGTGGAGACATTTAAGTAACCCAGCAAGTAGGCTACGTACCAGTAGCTGCAACATGGTCTGTTTTTATTTTATTTATTATTTTCATAAGACAAACATTTAATAAGACTAACTAAAATAACATAAGACTGCTGCAACAGCATCACTTCTTGATTTAATAAGACTAACTAAGATAACATAAGACTGCTGCAACAGCATCACTTCTTGATTTAATAAGACTAACCGAGATAACATAAGACTGCTGCAACAGCATCACTTCTTGACCCCTCCTTCCCGACAAATTATGAACTTGCACCCGCTCATGAAACAACATCATACGGTGATCGGTCAGTTTCATACTGTGTGAGTAGGCATAACCTGACATGGTGACCATTGTGAAAGACAAAAAGATGTGTAGTCTGATCCTGGCATAAGTGGGGCAGGCCTAGTGCTAATGGATGGAAGAGATTGATACACACAACAGCTAACAACACTGATTGTCTACCATACTGCTCACATAGTAGTGTTAACTTCTCACTGTATGTGTTGTGTACAGTATTCCATCTTAGTTACATCCACTTAACATGCATTCCCTCAGAATTCCAACAAATGTATTCCCTGAAATATCAACAAACTTTGACGTGCATTTTCTGATGCAAGAACCCCAAGATTACATCATGTTTAGTAGAATTGTATCTTAGCAGCATAGTCTGTGTCTTCTATCACTACACCTTCTTTTCTGTGAGGCTCATGCCAACCAGTGTTACCAGATCTAGCAGGGACAAACAAGAACATAATCCCTTAAAATACAATTATTTTATTATAGTAATATTGATTTTGTAGCAGACATGAGTATCACTACTCCATCCAAATCTGTGTATTGCTGCAATTGTCTCAGTAGACTGTACCTTGGAGAGGCACTAGTCTCAGCACACACACACACACAAACAAGCACCTGAAACGTTATCATACGATAAGTTGTATAATAATAATATACATTTTGCATTATTCATTATGCAAAATACAAAAATTCTAAAGATTCACCTACTGTACATCTAAAACCACCCTCTACCCTTGCTGAGAACCCGTCCTGGATGAACACATCATTGTACTAAACCTATACCTCCTGCCTTTCTGATTTTATTCCGGCTACTGAAATCATCCTGAACTCCAAATCTTCTGCTTGCCAACTTGATCACATGCCCGCTAGCCTCATCAAAACATGCCTTCCTTCCATCACTGACAAATTTACTTCCTCACGCCACTAGCAGTCGTGATACCCACACTTTAAAAAATAAATGCTGACCCCAATGACCTGAACAACTTTTCCAACCCCATCTCCATCCTTCCTTGACACTTGAGAGGGTGCTCTCAATCATTCCAATAAACTATTCAGGCTGGATTTTATCTCAAACACAATACAGAAACAGTTGTAGTAATAATCACCAATGACCTCCTCCGTGTAGCTGACTCTGGCCTCGTATTCATCCATATCCTTGGATGGATACGAGACTCCTCTTAGAAGTCTGGCTGGGATTGGTGTTGCAGGAGTCGCATGGGTGTCCCCCAAGGCTCGGTGCTCGGTCCTCGGCTATTTACTGTATACATACTTCCCTTGGGGACAATCATGTGACACCGCAACATTGACTTTCACTGCTACACGGCCGACACCCAGCTCTTCATCGTAACCTAACCCACCCACCTCAACTTTTCATTTGAATCACACATCAACCCGGGCATCCTTCCACCTCCGAAACATATCTAGACTTCACTTTCACACTCAAGCACTGAGACCCTCATCCACGCCTTTGTCACTTCACGTCTGGATTACTGCAACTCTCTTCTCTCTGGCATCCCAACCAAACTCATCAATAGACTCCAATCAGTACAGAACTCTGCTACCAAATCCCTCACAAATACAAGGTCAACAGATCACATCACTCCAATTCTGCATCAACAGATCACATACAAGTCCCTTCAAAATCTGGCTCCCTCCTACCTCTCTGACCTTTTCCTGGCATATACTCCTTCCCGATATCTCTGCTCCTCCTCTACAGGGCTTCTTGCCACCACTCCACCACGGGGGCTCTGGCCTTTTATTTTGTATATATTTACCAAATATTTAAATTTAATTGTACTAAAATGCATATTCCTGTATAGTAAAGTATAGTATAGTATAGTCGTAAGTTAAGTATCACCATTAATTGATTATGATGGAAATATCAAATAATATAATTACAAGTTATAAATTAAGCACTGCTGTGTTACCTTACAGCTGTAGTACTAACTACCATACTGGATATCTAGCATACTGCCATATTGTTAAATGGCTGCTAACATGTAGCCTACTCACCTAAGGAAATGTGTTTAATGTTTACACTTAAGTTAGTGAGCAGACACTTTTCACACACCAATGAGACGGCAAAGCGTTTGTTGCCTAGGTTACCAGTCTCCCCGTCAAAAAAGCAAACTACTGTAGCAATGACCAATACACTATATTCATGTATATTGTATCTGTATTCACAAGTTATTCAATTTACAAACAGCAGTGAACAAACATGTTTTTAAAATCGGACAAAGAAAATGTAATTCAATGTGTAGACTAGACTAGAACTCAAAAGTCCACCAACCAAATGCAATCTGTGAATGTGAGTGAGTGTGTATAGCTATGGTATTTCACTTTATACTTCTTAGGCAATACAGGAAACCTATCATTGGGGAGAAAGAGAAATAGACAGAAGGCAGTATTTTCCAACCCATTAGCCATTTTAAAGCTCACACATAAGCCTGGAATCTTGATAAATCACCTAAGGAAATGAAATAAAGAATGGTAGATTTCTAGCAAGTACAATGTCGGCTATATAAATAATCCAACATTAGTTTTACTGTAGCATATTTTTAAGTGCTTTACGTTGCTCAACATTGTCGATAGTTTCTGCAGTCACTTTATTGAAACGGCTTCAATATCATTTAAAAAATACACTGTACTTTCATTGTTTTGGGATTGACTGTGTACAGGCAGGTATAACAGTGGCGTCGCAGAGTCCCACAACACAATGCAGTGGAATTCAGGCTGTGATATGAAGCAAATGAATGTGATTAGGCTGAGCAGGGCCTGATGGATGTTCAGGTGTGTGTGTTAATGAGACACAGTGGTGGTTCAGTGCTTTGCCAGCGCACCCAGAACCATTCTTCTCCTCTTCCTCGCTTCACATTTTCTCCACCCATCACTGCTCCAGCTATGGCTACACCCAACACCTCCCCTCTTCACCTCCTCCTGACCTGTCCGGTTCTGCTCCGCGCCTCGTTTTCGCTCCACAATCTCCTCCTCTCTTCTATAACCCCCCCTTTTCCCCCCTCCACCCTTCCCACACCATCCTGTATTGTAGCTCTAGCTAGAATGCAAGCACATGCTGTACGCCGGGCCAATTGATCAGCTAAGTGCTCACTGACTGTACACCTGCGACTGTCTCCAGGGTGTTTGCTTGTTGGTAATAAAGGTTTTCGCACAAGAGACAAAAACTGTGTGTGTGTGTGTGTGTGTGCGTGTGTGTGCGTGCACACATTAGTCTTCATGGAAAGTGGTGCACTGAATGCTGTGCTCCGTGAAGGACAGCGCAGAGAGAACAGATAGACGGACGTGGGACAGAGGACACTGCGAGGACGAGGTGGACATGTCCTTACTGTCCCGGGGCCTTGTGTGGCCGACGCCTAATAAAAACATCAACTGGCACATGCGCACACACACACACACACACACATGCGCACACACACGGCCAGTATGAAAGTTGTCTGAAAGTCGTAAGCAAGCTACCGAACGAAGCTTGTAAGAACACTATTAATAATGCTGTATTCTCCCCTGCTTGCTACAGTGTTACTCCTCGTGTGCGTGCGTGTGTGTGTGTGTGCATGTGTGCGTGTGTGTGTGCATGTGTGTGCGTGTGCGTGCGTGAGCGTGTGATGGGCATGGAGGCCAGGGGGTATCTGGGAGTCAGGTTGCCTGGTACAAAGATAACCAGGAGGATTCTGGAGGTGGGAGACACAGCAGGGGATTTTTGTCATGGTGATTGGCCGAGCTTTTCCTTAGCTCCCATGTTGCGCTGTGTGTGTTTGTGGGCAAAATAAAAACCGTAGTATATAGACTCTATAGCCGTATTTGACTAAAATGATTCTGCTTTCAGTAGCATGCAAACAACATATTCAGATATACATATGTTTATTTTGATTATGCTGTTATGTAATTGGAAATATAACTTAGTATAAGTTAGTAAATATAATTGTGTCAGTTACTGAGTAACCATGTAAATGTGTTAGTAGAAATATTGTTTTTTGTGGAATATGTGTGTGTGTGTGAGTGTGTGTGAAAACTTGTTGCTAAACTGTTGTCCTCAGTCAGGCACTGGAGACAGCTGCCTTAGAACTGCTGTTAGCTTCATAATAAATAACAGTTTCTCATTTCCATCACGCTAATACATGCAGATTAAGGGAATGTGTTCATAGTTACAGGTCTTTAAGTTTCCATCAGTTCAGTTTGCTGAGCTCGTTTGTACCTTGACTTTGTTTGACTTTGTTTACAGCGCCTTGTTTGTGTATTTTGTTATAGAGCATTGCTTTTATTTATTGGTTAGATTGCCAGCATGTTCATTTAACATTTGACGAGGCAAAAATACATTGTCACACACACACTAATAGGAACTAAAACATTTGAATGCACATGCACACGTATTAAACACAAACATGTGTGCGAACACACACACACATACACACACTCTAATGGACAAAAAATGCACAAACATACCCGCAGTCACATTACAAATAAGAACCACATACATGTGTATACTTACAGTATACTGTACAATACATACACAGTAATGTATACTGTATACACACATACAGTACAGAGAACAGAGGCTTGTACGGCAGCGGAAGTGTATTTGTGCATGGTGACATTTTCAGTAAAGTGAGAGACACCATGCAGAAAATTAGCTGTTCTCTCTAGCTGGAGGTCACAATGCTGTGTTCGCATTAAACACCAAATATCCGGAGCCATGAAGCCATTTCTGCTTAATCTACAGGGTTAGCCTTTAAACACGTTCTTTACTTCCTGCCGGGGAAAAAGGGAAGCTAAACATTCCCACTGCACAGCCGCATAGCCACGGGTGGGCGGCCACCACCCAAAGTTTCTCCATCATGGGGACATGGATATAATACAAACAAAGTGGATTAAATATTATGTTACTCATTCAAGCAGATGCTATTTTGAAACCACCAATTTTGATGAGAAACAAAGTAATATAGAACTTGCTGACACTGGTATTTTTTAAGTTTAATGAAACGTAATGAAAAGTGGGTTTCCAAAAATGGTTAGCATACAAAGGTTTGCCAGAGCCAGAGGAATAACCATGCAGTTTCACTTCGAGCCTGTGTGAGCCTGTGTGAGCCTTGGTTAGTTCAATCATAGCCATAGCCATATCCTATCAGGCTGCAGACCCATGCAAAATTAATATTCGCCTCCCATTCACTTCTGTAAGAGCAAAGGTGTGAATAAAACATTTTCTTCCTGTTGCGAAGCAATTTTACATAATCTCGTCTAGAGTTCAACACTGATGAACTTTGATCTAAACACACAGCCCCAACCAACAGCAAGGATGAGTGTCTGGTTGACCCCACAGCCGGCTGCAGTTGGCTTTAGTTTTCTTAGTGAGGCAGGATGGAATGGAGTAGGCTTTAATTATGAATTTTGCATTGGAAGGCGATGGTACATTGCCTGCACAGTTTTTGTTTCACATAGCCTACATCTGATCGCAGCCTCACATTCCTGGCTGCCGGCGAGCATTAATCATATTGCTGGATCGATTGATCGACATGGCTTTTACGAACTGTTATTACTACTACTATCAAGCGAAACTGCACGAATAATGTTCAATGTGCTGAAATCGGTTATCATTCTTTTAATAGATAATAATAGATGCAAGGCACTGCACCTCAAATATATCACACTTATTTATAGTAAACAAAAATATAAATCTTCATATGGCGCCAAAAGAGTCTGTAGGCCTATATGTGGTAATATATAATACTACTAGGCTTGTAGCCTACTACATCATGGTTTTAATAGGCCTATTAGACAAATTGTAACCCTGTAGCTTCCTTGAGCAAGATGCCTAATCCCCTAAAACTGCTCTCGGTGGTTGGTCGCACCTTGCATGGCAGCAATCACCATCGGTGTGTGAATGGATGATCTCAATGGTTGTTGCAATTGGACTGCCTTCAACTGATGAAGACAGGGCAATTTGTTCCCTAAAATGTCTTCCCATGAACAAACTGAGTTTGAGCACCAAGCACTTTTTCAGTCAGCATCCACTGTTCACCTGAATGCTGACTGGCCAGTCATTCTCATATTACTGAAGAATGTACAGAGTGGAACAAAATGGTGTTGTGCTTGAGAGATCAGGCTAGTGGCTATAGCTTAATAAAAGTCTAAAATGCATAACAAATGGCTGCATGGCTACAAGAATTGTTTGGACATTCCTCTTTTCCATTTCCAGCTGTTACGACGAATGAGCTTAACGTTACATTATTCAAATAAACAGTAGTTTCACTAGTTATAATGGGAAGTCTGCAATATTAATGCGGATATGCAATGATGAATTAATAATGGGTGCAACTGAACTCATGAACACGACCCAAGGTGGAGAAAACAGTCATTTGTTTTAGTGCATCACCACACTGTAATTATATGTCTGATGGATATTGCCAAATAATTCATTTGGCTTCCTTGATGGTACTATAGTCTCTGCATGTCACTCCACTACATAGAGCAACATTAGGCTCACTTCATGATTTACTTGTGATTGCTTTATTTCAGTACAATGGCCTGGTGTGGCACTCTGCTGGCTTAAGGACCCAGTGGGTTATGTGTTTTCAGAGCAGAAATGTGCCCTTTTTTAATATCCTGATTAGACTAGACTTCATACAAATACCAAACCAAAACAAAACTTGGACTATTCTTTAAAATCAAAAATGTAAAATTATAAAGTAAGCCTACTGTATTATAGGTAAATTCCAACTCTTATGGGCAGGCTGAAATGGCAGCGTGTTAATAGACACGCGTAAAGGCTGCCACCGTGGATGTTATTCTGTATATTCTACCCCTCACATAAAAAACAAAAACAAACATGTAATCCTATGGATATGTCAAGGTCTCAGCTGCTATCCCCTTATAGGAATCCACTGTACTGGTGATCCTGCAGCCCCGAGCCTCAATCACATCCCTGAGACAGGCTGCTATTGTATTGCTCCACAGCACCTGCACACACACACAGGCAGGTGCTATAATCCACTTTAAATGTCAGCCGGTTGTGATAAGGCATTTGCAACCTGACACCAAGCTAAAGCCAGTCGTATGACACTCTAAGCCTATGATTATTCTTCACACAAGGTGGAAGGTGTCCATTCATTTAAATAAAATTTGAGCACATGCATGGGCCTCATGTACGTACATTAGAGTGCACAACGTAAAAGTGAGCGCAGTTAAACCGCAGATAGCGCACGCTGTGCCATCGCATTTTACGTTGGATGTACTAAATTTGCGACTGGAGCAATCTGCGCTTGGCACCGCCTTCTAAATTTGGCATTAACACGCTGAGCAGTCTGGTCTATGTTCCAGCTTCCCATATCTGTAAATTGCGGCGCCCGGAAAGCAATGAACTGCAGACTCAGAAAAAGAAAACAAGTTTAACAATCATTAAGTAGACCTATTTATAACTAGCCTACTTGTCTATAAGTGTTGTCAAACCTAAAGATAACAGGGGTGTAATTCTACCCCAAAATAATTAGGATTGGGTAGCTCCTATGAAATTTAAATGAAAGAATTGGAATAAACAATTATTTTAACACCACACAAGCAATCATATCATTTAGCACGTCTCTCCATGGCCTGTATATTCGTCTTGCTGAGATTAATTTTGCCATGGCATGCTTCCCCTGTTCATAGAAACGCACTCACTGGGATAACACCTGCTTTTTAAAGACGGAGAATTTTAACCGCAAAACCGACTTGCGCTTTGCATCGCAGTTGTAAGGAAAAGGTAATCACCCTCTCCTCCCATTTTTTTGCGCGACACTCCCAATCTCCCCTTAACCTTCACATTAATGTATATGCATGATTATGAAGGTGCAACTTGCAATCCTGTGTTTTTTCAGCAGGCAGATTTGCGTTTTAGCCATGTTTGTACATACAATGCCATGTTTTTAGGGGCAAAGTGCAACGTAATTACGCCTAAAAAGACCAATAAGTCAGCAGTGTGTTGATTAGAGACTAACGGCTCAAGCATACTGTTCTACTCCTGCGGTGTAACCCAATAAGAACTCATTGTTCAACATGTCTAGAACCCTTTCGATGGTTGGCAGTTACACACAATCTGTGCCCTCTCTCCAAGGGCAACTGATTCGGTGACTGATCTCTCTAAAGGCAACTGATACTGTGGTGGCACCTGCTGGTTTTGTCCTGCTTCCATTGTTTCTGATTGATGGTTTTTAAAAGGTATAGTCAGCTACTGCAAGGTAAATTTAAGCTAATACACTTTTTGTCAAATTTACCAAATATCTCCTCACATTTCGCTATCTTACCGATCTCTGTGCGTGTTGACAAAATTATCGGATACTTCACAAATTAAGTTAATAACATTAACAAAGTAGAGAACAACTCTCACATCAACAAAGCCATGGTACAACGTTTTGCTTCACAATGCCTTTCAATGTGTGGGACGGCACCGTGGAGGGTTACAGAGGCATATTGTTATGATTTGAGCTCGAAGATAGCAAGCGCTGTTGAGAATAACTAACCCTGCCTTTATTAACTGTCTTACTTTAATATGTGTGTGGATGATAGTTATTTTGCCAGCCTGCGGTATAGAACCAAACTTGTTTTTTTTCAGAATTGTACAGTCCCCAACATTTAGATACTGCTCAATTTCATTATTTTGGTCAATTTGCATAATCATCTTAATTAGCATCATCATATTCATTATCACATGGACAATATTTCTGTTTGGATGATTTGAACAATACTGGAGTTGTTTTGAGAGTCTTTGAGGATGCTGAATCCATTTCCAACACTTTTAAAATGAATAATGGTAATTTAATAAACCAGAAGTGGCCATATTTCTACTCCTATTAGGCCGATTTTGATAACAATTTAGTAATTGAAGTTTTGGAGCATGTTGTATCAATTTAATTGAACAGATAACTGTAAGAATCCAGCACACAAAACGACTTGGAAAATAAATAATAGCGGAAAGTTATTTGGGAGGTCATGTTGTTGCCACGCCTTATGTGTACGCTATCATGTATTACAGACAAATTAATTACATGATTTGTTGAAACAGTTCAAAATGTAATACCACGTCCAGTAAAAACAACATGTTGTTGTTTTGATGTGAAATTATCCTCAAAATTGAGAGTAGAGAGTATAATACTACTTGTAATATAAATTTACTTGTATGATATTAATACAATGTTTGGATAACATATCCAGGATCACATTGCTGGTGATGGCATTATATAATGTTATTAACGTTACTCCATCCTTTGTGGTAGTAAGTGTAGTATGTATATTTGTAACTGTATGGACTTTAATTTAATTTAATATTAATGACGAGGAAACACCCTAATGGTTAACAACTGTTTTTTTATGTACACAAACCTATCAAACCTATGCATTTAATGCAATTTTAGCTGTGAGTCGAAAAAAAACAATACATTAAGATTGCTGAATGAGTATGATACTGATTTCCTCTACAAAATTAAAATGAAATGCAAAACAAAAAAAGTATGTACTGTATGCTGTATGTGTGTACAATACATTTTGAGGAAATTGCAATGTCACCACCAGAATTGGATCAAAATAGGCTTAGTACTATTAACATTAATAACTATCAGACACTAAACATATTCC
>JAODOY010004262.1:0-11049 GCA_025399855.1 Forbesichthys papilliferus
CTGGTAGTGTGTTCTATTGTCTCTACTGGTATTGTGTTCTATTGTCTCTACTGGTATTGTGTTCTATTGTCTCTACTAGTAGTGTGTTCTACTGTCTCTACTGGTAATGTGTTCTATTGTCTCTACTGGTAGTGTGTTCTACTGTCTCTACTAGTAGTGTGTGTTCTACTGTCTCTACTAGTAGTGTGTTCTAATGCATCTACTGGGTAGTGTGTTCTATTGTCTCTACTAGTAGTGTGTTCTACTGTCTCTACTGGTAATGTGTTCTATTGTCTTTACTAGTAGTGTGTTCTACTGTCTCTACTGGTAGTCTGTATTCTTAGCGTGTATTTAAATAAAGTTTTCTCTATACAGTATATTTTGTAGATGATATTCTATTTCATTGGCTTTATATCTAAAGCTAAATATGTCATCGTTGATCCTCATCAGGGATTTTGTGAAGTGAACAGTTTAATTTAATATAGGGGGTTTCCTGTTAACATGGCAACCATTCTACTTGCTGTGTTGTGTTTATGCCTAAGTTTTGTCCTTAATTAGATTATATTTAGCTGTCTAATTACTGTACAGACTGCTCTCATGTTGCTGTTAAATATAATTAGATGTGAGTGTGCTTGTGGTTGAGTAGACTGCATACCGCTGCTGGATGTGAGCTAAGACTCTTGCAGTCCCTGAGAAGCCCAGCTCAGATAGACGCATGCCAGCTGGTCTGTTTACACAAACCCTCTGGGGAGCCTCCATTGAAACTGTTTTAAAGGGCAGGCACTTTCAAAAAATACTTGGCAGGTGATTGGACGAGCCTGTTAATGAGTGCAACCAGTTCAGCTCTTGCTGAAGCCAGTCGGAAGTGAAAAAATATTTTCCATTAAGAAAATCCTTTAATGCCGTTCTGTGCTCTTCTAATACATGCTAATGTATACATGCTATTTTAGCTACGCTAGCCTCCTCACCACATGCGGTGCTTGTCCACCTGCATCACGCCTGTAGCTGTCAGAACCACGCTGGCTTTACCAGGCTGAAGTACGGAGGCTCTCAAACTCTACAGACGATGAAGCCAAGCTAAAGTACAGTGAACAAGGCGTAACAAGGCCACAGTGCGGTTCATTGGCGGTGAAGAAGGGTTCCTTCTGAGGACTATCCAGATCATCTCCATCTCTTCACATCCACTGCAGGCTTGCAGCAGGTGAAATAGACACACACTCTGATGTCACAGCTGTATGTCTGTCACCTGCCTGTAGGGGGAGCTCATGCACGGTGTTGTCTCTGCAGGATGCTAGAGACACACCTGACCACTCTGTCTGCTGCACACAGGTGCCAGCTGCTCCTCGTGATGTCTGAGAGGATCTGATTAGAGATGAACAGCATGTTGATCTCCCACAGGTGTTCTCCTGGGTCAGAAGGCTGCCCTGTGTGTGTGTGTGTGTGTGTGTGTGTGAATGTGTGTATGTGTGTGTGTGTTTGTGAATGTGTGTATGTGTGTGTGTCTGAATGTGTGTGCGTGTGAATGTGTGTGTGTGTGTGTGTGTGTCTGTATGTGTGTATATGTGTGTGTGAATGTGTGTGTGTCTGTGGGTTAATACAGTGTTATTGGTTGTTATTGCTTAGTATTAATGGATCTACAATAATATTTCATATACATTTACACTTGGCTTGTAGGCTTGTAGCATCAAGCGATATATGTAAAGGTCATATAACGCAGAAGCTGGAGAGTGTCCTTTAGCAAGTCATAGCTCTTCTGGGATGTTTCAACAGAAACCATCTTCATGGTCTGCTCCCAGCACGTCATAAAGAGCTTATCTTCTTACCATTCTGTCTAAAATGGCAGTGGTTTAACATTGTGGCAACGTGTGCTTTATAGTCCAGTAGCCAAGCGTGTACTTCTACATTTAATGCTTATTGTGGTGTGCTAGGAGAGACACAGGCATTGAGGTGAGCAGTGGTTGGTCCATCAGAGAGATCACAGCGCCCCCCATTGGCCCAGTGCTGTCCAAACATTGACACCCCACGTGACACAGTTTGGTTTACCTCCAGCTGCCTGTAGGGGCAGTATAACATGGTGTCTCTCTGCAGTGTGTCCTGCTGCCTGTAGGGGCAGTATAACACGTGTCTCTCTGCAGTGGCGTTCCACGACTGTGGCGGTGGCGGGGCCGTGCGTTTCCTGGTGTCGCACCCAGACCTCAGCGTGGACGCGGATCACAACCTGGTGGTGCGGCGAGACCTGCTGGCCAGCCAGCCAATGGTGTTGATCCACGGGCTCAGCGCACACGCAGAGGACGTCTGCCAGCTGTCACTCACCAGGCTGCAGGTGAGTGCTGTGTGTGTGTGTGTGTGTGTGTGTTTGTGTGTGTGTGTGTGTATCTCTGTATCAGTGTCTATTTGTGTGTGGTTGCGTGTGTGTTCTAGCTAGCTGTGGCGATGCTAGCCCTAACTAGCTGTGTGATGCTAGCTCTAGCTAGCTGTGTGATGCTAGCTCTAGCTAGCTGTGTGATGTTAACCCTAGCTAGCTGTGTGATGCTAGTTCTAGCTAGCTGTGTGATGCTAACCCTAGCTAGCTGTGTGATGCTAGCTCTAGCTAGCTGTGTGATGCTAACCCTAGCTAGCTGTGTGATGCTAAACCTAGCTAGCTGTGTGAGGCTAGCTCTAGCTAGCTGTGTGATGCTAGCTCTAGCTAGCTGTGGTGGCAGTAGGGGTGAGAAAACCCAAACACTAGATTGGATGTCAAGGGGTGTATTTCCCCTCATCCCATTTGTTCCCCAATCAGACGTCAGAGGCTAGGTTTGGAGTGCAACGTCCCTGGCCGAGGTTATCAGCAGAACAAATGTCGTGATGAGACTGGCGGAGAATATTGATAAGTACAATTGAGCAAACAGTGAGGGACATCATTCACCTGCAGTCCTGGGTTTGTAAGAGCAGCTCAGACACAGAAGAGGATAATGAAAATCTCTTATCAGAGCCAAACATCCTGACTTCAAAGAGCTATTTATTTCCATTCTTCACTGTTTGACTTAATGAAGGTTCGCATGGCGTGTAGTGCGCTGTGTGTCACTGTGTTCTGCAGAACCACCACAGACACCCTTCAAATGGAACACCAGATAAGAGGGCAATAGTCTTAGTCCACTGGCATGTTTATCTTGCTTGCACAGCGTTGCTCACACTAAGTGAAACGCAGGCTGCACCCTGGGCCGAGCCACAGTGAGCCGATTATCCTGCGGCATCCAGCTCTGGCAGCACAAGCCCAGCAGAACTTAGCAGAACTTAGCAACACCCCCGTAATCCCTCTGTTTATCTCTGCCTGCACGCTGCCTGTTAACTCTGTCTTTTCATTGGCTGTCAGCTGTAACGCTTGCTGATGTGTTGTGTCTGTTGTTCCTGTTTCTATTGTTATTCATATTGTTTATGTTGTTGTTTCTATTGTGGTCTCTATTGTTTATATTGTGGTTTCTATTGTTATTCATATGCAACTGTTTTTGTTTCTATTGTGGGTTCTATTGTTACCCATATTGTTTCTGTTGTTGTTTCAATTGGGGTTTCTATTGTTGCTGTTTCTATTGTGGTCCATATTGTTGCTGTTTCTATTGTGGTCCCTATTGTTTCTATTGTTGATGTTTCTATTCTGGTCCCTATTGTTTCTATTGTTGATGTTTCTATTGTGGTCCCTATTGTTTATATTGTGGTTCCTATTGTTTCTATTGTGATTCATATTGTTGCTGTTTCTATTGTGGTCCCTATTGTTTCTATTGTGGTTCATATTGTTGCTGTTTCTATTGTGGTTCATATTATTTCTATTGTTGATGTTTCTATTGTGGGCCCTATGGTTTCTATTGTGGTCCTTATTGTTTATATTGTGGTTCATATTGTTGCTGTTTCTATTGTGGTCCCTATGGTTTCTATTGTGGTTCATATTGTTTCTATTGTGGTTTCTATTGTGGTCCCTATAGTTTCTATTGTGGTTCATATTGTTTCTATTGTGGTCCCTATTGTTTCTATTGTGGTCCATATTGTTTCTATTGTGGTCCATATTGTTTATATTGTGGTTCATATTGTTTCTATTGTGGTCCATATTGTTTATATTGTGGTTCCTATGGTTTCTATTGTGGTCCATAATGTTTCTATGGTGGTCCATATTGTTTCTATTGTGGTCCATATTGTTTCTATTGTGGTTCATATTGTTGCTGTTTCTATTGTGGTCCATATTGTTTCTATTGTGGTCCATATGGTTTCTATTGTGGTTCCTATTGTTTCTATTGTGGTTCATATTGTTGCTGTTTCTATTGTGGTCCCTATTG
The DNA here is from genome assembly GCA_025399855.1 of Forbesichthys papilliferus. Lineage (NCBI taxonomy): Eukaryota > Metazoa > Chordata > Actinopteri > Percopsiformes > Amblyopsidae > Forbesichthys > Forbesichthys papilliferus. The sequence continues at coordinate 4,284 of JAODOY010004262.1, forward strand.
TTTCTATTGTGGTCCATATGGTTTCTATTGTGGTCCATATGGTTTCTATTGTGGTCCCTATTGTTTCTATTGTGGTCCCTATTGTTTCTATTGTGGTTCATACTGTTGCTGTTTCTATTGTGGTCCCTATTGTTTCTATTGTGGTCCCTATAGTTTCTATTGTGGTTCATATTGTTTATATTGTGGTCCCTATTGTTTCTATTGTTGTCCATATTGTTTCTATTGTGGTTCATATTGTTTCTATTGTGGTCCATATTGTTTCTATGGTGGTCCCTATTGTTTCTATGGTGGTCCATATTGTTTCTATTGTGGTCCCTATTGTTTCTATTGTGGTTCATATTGTTGCTGTTTATATTGTGGTCCCTATTGTTTCTATTGTGGTCCCTATTGTTTCTATTGTGGTCCCTATTGTTTCTATTGTGGTTCATATTGTTGCTGTTTCTATTGTGGTCCCTATTGTTTCTATTGTGGTCCATATTGTTTTTATTGTGGTCCATATGGTTTTTATTGTGGTCCATATGGTTTCTATTGTGGTCCCTATTGTTTCTATTGTGGTCCCTATTGTTTCTATTGTGATTCATATTGTTGCTGTTTCTATTGGGGTCCCTATTGTTTCTATTGTGGTTCATATTGTTGCTGTTTCTATTGTGGTCCCTATTGTTTCTGTTGTGGTCCATATTGTTTCTGTTGTGGTCCATATTGTTTCTATTGTGGTTCCTATTGTTTCTATTGTGGTCCATATTGTTTCTATTGTGGTCCCTATTGTTTCTGTAAGCTACTTACAGTAAGTATAACTGTAAGTAAGACTCTTGTAAGTCTCCTTATCGTCCTTCTCCCTGGTCACTCTCCGCTTGCTCTCTCTGATAATTTGGCAGCAGAGGCTTTTATGCCTCCTCCTCTGATTAGCAGCTGACTGGGAAGTGTCCTTCCCACACAGGGCCTCCAGGCGTCCTGGACGCCAGATGTTGTTTCTGTTGTTCCTATTGGTGTTTCTATTGTTGTTTGTATTGTTGTTTATATTGTTGTTTCAATTGTTGTGTATGCTGTTTCTATTGTTTATTTCGCTGTTACTATTGGTGTTTCTAGTGTTGGGCGTATTGGTGTAGGCTTACGCCCTTGGACGTGTTGGTCTAACATGAGGTGTGGACGTGTTGGTCTAACATGAGATGTGGTCTAACATGACATGTGGGCGTGTTGGTCTAAACATGAGGTGTGGTCTAACCATGAGGTGTGGGCGTGTTGATCTAAACATGAGGTGTGGTCTAACCATGAGGAGTGGTCTAAACATGAGGTGTGGTCTAACATGAGGTGTAGTCTAACATGAGGTGTGGGTGTGTTGGTCTAACATGAGGTGTGGTCTAAACATGAGGTGTGGTCTAACGTGGTGTGGTCTAACACCTGTGGGCGTGTTTGTCTAAACATGAGGTGTGGTCTAACATGAGGTGTAGTCTTACACCTGCGGGAGTGTTGGTCTAAACATGAGATGTGGTCTAACATGAGGTGTGGTCTAACATGAGGTGTAGTCTAACATCTGTGGCCGTGTTGGTCTAAACATGAGGTGTGGTCTAAACATGAGGTGTGGTCTAACGTCTACTGGTCTCTCTCCAGGTCTCTGAGCTCCAGGACGCCCCAGAGCTGCTTTCCAGGACCAGGAGATCTCTGCTGGTTCCTCCCATGAGCATCACGGAGAACCAGAGAGCTCCCTTTCCCCGGATCATCGGACGGGTGAGAACCTCCATCTGAACATCTATCTGACCATAGAACCTCCATTTGACCATAGAACCTCCATCTGAACCTCCATCTGGTCAGAGAACCTCCATCTGACCATAGAACCTCCATCTAAACCTCCATCTGACCAAAGAACCTCCATCTAAACCTCCATCTGACCAAAGAAGCTCCATCTCAGACCCACTCAGACCCGGCTAGGTAAAGCAAGCCTGGTGAGAGCATCCTGCTAGCATCCTGCTTCAGTTTGACTTTGCCTTGAGTGTTTGTCTGGACAGCTTGAAATCGTTGCGCTTCAGCCCAAACCAGCAGTAGTTCTAACCAATCAGCTCCAGACATAGTTTACAACAGCTGTCACATTAATGGTGGTGAGGTCAGCTCATCCTGCCAGGTACGTTTTGAATGTTTCTGCCCTTTTCTAAACAGTTTCAATGGATGGTTGTGTGTAACAAACCATCTGGCATGCCAGGTTATGGTAAAGGCAGTTCTGGATCCACACCGCACCTCCTGGTCTATACTGCTGTCCAAAGTCTAATAGCAGTAATTACATATCTGGTAAAAATTAAGTAATTGATAAAAATGTACTTCTTGATACACTGTTTATCTTGTGACAAAGTTTCAGAGTTTAATTTTTTAAGTTTTTGAGAAAAATACGTATTAAAATGGCAGAAACTACACAACTGGCCAACTTCTTAGCTTCTCAGTTTAGCTGCGTAGTTAGGCTTTGTAGTATAAGTCTTGAGTAGTTAGTGCACTGAGGCTGTGTAGTATAAGCCTTGAGTAGTTAGTGTACTGAAGCTGTGTAGTATAAGCCTTGAGTAGTTAGTGCACTGAAGCTGATGATGGAGGCTGGTTATGATGACGTTTATCACATTATACTGTATATATATGTGATAATCACATGGACTGGAACCCTAAATGCTTTAGTTGGTATTAGATTGATGTTGACTTATGAAGTTGTAAACTTTTAATACTTTAGCTTGCTGAGAGGAGATCTTTGATATGATTTTTGTATGAATCTTTTATGAAGTAATGAAAGGATCAGCAAGTCCCCCAAGAGTAGTACGTCTTCATTTACAGCAAGATCATTGGATGTTGACGTTGTTATATTAAAGCATAAATCAGTTAATTTTCAACTTCAATTCCAGAATTCCTATCTTGTACAACAATATATTTTATAAATGTGAAACTATTGCGTGAATTTAACATACTTATTTTAAGGCAGTTTATTTATGATCTGTTGGATATGCTTTTAAGTTAACATGTTGAAGACAAAAGTTAAAGTGATTTGAAAAGTGCCTCTATGTTTCTGTTTGCACAAATGCATGTTGCAGTGCTGTAGTCTGTAACTCAGTACAAATGAGTCTGCAGTTGTTTCTGTAACAGGCACGTGTAGATGCTAGAGCACCTGTTCTTTTCACAGATTAGGCAAAAGTTCCCCTCTCTCAACATTAGTACATAATAATACTGTGGTCAATAAAACAAAAGGTCTTTACATTGAAGTCAACATAAAAACTGCAGTCGGACTGCATAAAACAGTAGAAAATAGATGATTTTAACATATAGGAATGTGCCCTATCTCGCAGTCATGCTTTGATGGCTTCAATGTGTTGCTATGGTTGCTATGTAGGCGCTGCATCTCGTCATTGTTTTAGTAGGTTATCCATGTATGTCTGAATACAGAATTATTCTTTCTACATGCTATATAGTGTGTATACTGTACGTAATAGTAATGTATACTACCATGTATACGCTACATATGGAGAACTACCACTGTCTACAATACTACTGCAGTATAAATACTACCATGTATACACTACATATAAATACCCTGTCCTTTAAGACGATAGCAGGATCACATATTAAACTCATAGCAGAGGTGATGACTGTCCTCCAGTGTGCAGGGGGGTGACAGCCTCTTGATATTTATTGACACTTGACTCCAAATGCTGCTTTTGTCTAAATTACCACCTTGAGCTCGGCTGATTTGATTGGCTAACAAGGCAGTGGCTCCTAGCAAATGATCAGTGTTGGCTCGGCTGGTTAATTGCAGACATTGTTTTGACAATGATGGCTCATTGGGAGAGGTGGGGGGGGTCTCCATCCCACTTATCTCTCTCTTTCTCTCTGACACATGCACACACACACACACACTAGTGTGTGCTTAGTGAAGCTGCTCCCACTGTGAGCTGTGTCTGACGGCTGTGCTCATGTTAAACCATGGATGGATAACGTGACTGCTCTCGCTGGTTCAGCCTCATCTACTCCATTCTAGCGTTAATACGGGTGTATCTGGTCTGTCCAGCCATGTAAACAGCTGTTTGCTGGGCACACACACACACACAGCCTAACACACTCGCTGCTAATTAGAGGTGACAGACAGCTGCTGGTCCTGACACCGCCTCCTCCACCTGCTTACACTGTGGTCGTCATGGTGACGTCACACCACAATACAGTCGTTTACTCGCTACACGTGGCTGCTGCACAGTGCACGTGCACGTTGTGCACAGGAGTCCACCGCAACAGCCTGTAATAATGTGTGTCGGCCTAGGTAACTTCTGTGTCCAAGTGAACACACGTTTAAAGGTGTGGTTTAAAGGTGTAGTTTAAAAGTGTAGTTTAAAGGTGTGGTTTAAAAGTGTAGTTTAAAGGTGTGGTTTAAAGGTGTAGTTTAAAGGTGTGGTTTAAAGGTGTAGTTTAAAGGTGTAGTTTAAAGGTGTGGTTTAAAGGTGTAGTTTAAAAGTGTAGTTTAAAAGTGTAGTTTAAAGGTGTGGTTTAAAGGTGTGGTTTAAAGGTGTGGTTTAAAAGTGTAGTTTAAAGGTGTGGTTTAAAAGTGTAGTTTAAAGGTGTGGTTTAAAAGTGTGGTTTAAAGGTGTGGTTTAAAGGTGTAGTTTAAAGGTGTGGTTTAAAGGTGTGGTTTAAAAGTGTAGTTTAAAGGTGTGGTTTAAAGGTGTGGTTTAAAGGTGTAGTTTAAAGGTGTGGTTTAAAGATGTAGTGTTGTTCTCAAGAATGACTGATTGTGCCTTTAAGTTGACCCGCTTGTGCACGCCCACTGCTTCATGCCATGTGTTCTCTCCTCCTTCCCTTCGGCTACGTAGCCAAGATGGCCACTGTCACGGCACAGCACCACGGTGCACCATGCGGGTGCTTGCATACTGTAGGGTTAGAGTTAGGATAGAGTTAGGGTTAGCCTCTGTGTGACAGCAGTACGTGTACAAGAAGATACAGTTCCCATCTCCACACACACCGGAGTGTTGAATGGAGAGCCTGGTCCATGACTCAGAGGGGTCCTGAGCCATGGACTTCTTCATTGTGGAACCATGGGTCCATGTTCTCTTACTGGTGGAGCCCTGTGGAAACCAGCAGGTTAAACACAGCATGTTATTTCTTCATGTCTCTAACTATGCTGCTGTAGCTATTGTAACAGTGTAATGTACACTACCAGAGGAGACGGTAGAATAACAATAAAGGATTCATCTCCTTGGTGTCTAGGAGGAACCATTCATCTCCTTGGTGTAAAGGAGGAACCATTCATCTCCTTGGTGTCTAGGAGGAACCATTCATCTCCTTGGTGTCTAGGATAAACCAAATGTTACAGACAGCTTGTTGCTGAGGTTTATGTCTGACGTGTGTTTCTGTGTGTTCTTCTACCCACGGTGTTCCTGGACGCTGCCGGCCATGTCAGTCTCACGTGAGTACACCCCAACATGCTTGTATCCACCTAGAGGTCAGAGGTCATGGCAGTTTTCCTTATCCAAACATATCAGCAGGTTCTAGTATGTGGTATCTAGACTAGTGTCTAGGTTGTTATACCTGGGAGGTTGTGGGTTCCATTCCCAACAAGCCCATGTGCTGTCTCTCTATGCGTAGCCGTGGTAACGTGCTGTGTGTCTCCCAGGTGATCACCGCCCAGCGGTCCAGAGACCACGTGTTCCGTCTGTCGGGACCCGGAGCAGACCTGGAGCCCCGGGGGGTCTTCTCCATCGACATGGAAACAGGGGAGGTGTCAGTCAGTCGCTCTCTGGACCGGGAGGCCATTGAGGCATACCAGGTGTGTTACTGTGTGTTACTATGTGTGTTACTGTGTGGTACTGTGTGTTACTGCGTGAGTGTGTGTGTTACTGTGTGTGTTACTGCGTGAGTGTGTGTGTTACTGTATGTGTTACTGTGTGTGTGTGTGTGTGTGTTTTACTGGGTGTTTTACTGTGTGTGTTACTGCGTGAGTGTGTGTGGTACTGTATGTTAGTGTGTGTGTTACTGCGTGTTACTGTGTGTGTTTGTGTGTGTTAGTGTCATCTTCCACTTTCTCTGTAGCAACACACACACACACACACACACACACACACGCACACGCACACATACACACACACACAGGGCATTGTGGGAAGTGATAATAAAGTGGTAGCAACTGATAACCCCCATGGGAGGCATCGCTGCTGCAGTTATCTGTGATCACATCCTGTGACGAGAGACTCACAGCAGCATCAGCATCATGTGACCAGATGTTGAGGTGAAGTAGGTAAAGACGAGGCTCATGCAGATGTTTCTGGCATGTTGAGCAAGGTACATATGATGCGTGTTGGTGTGTTCCAGCAGAAGAGTTTCTGAAGGGCAGTAGGATGCTATCAGAGAGATACTCTACAGACACAGGGCCTGCTGAGCTAATGTTATTAGCGATGCTAATGCTGCTACAGTAGCGATGCTATAGTGCTGCTAGCGATGCTAATGCTGCTAGTGATGTGATGCTATCAGAGAGATATGCTACAGACACAGGGCCTGCTGAGCTTGTTTTTCCACCACAGCTTTCACAACAAGTCAAATCTTTGCTCATATTTCTACAAAGCATTGAGAAAACCATTAACTAGAGCTTTCAGGGGATTCTTCTCATAGCCTATATCAGCGGTGCCCAACTCCGGTCCTGGAGGGCCCCTATCCTGCTTGTTTTAGATGTCTCCCTGCTCCAGCACACCTGACTCAAATCAATGGGCTTCTGCAGAGACTGATAATGAGCCATTCATTAGAATCAGGTGTGTTGGAGCAG
>JAODOY010004263.1:0-11049 GCA_025399855.1 Forbesichthys papilliferus
AAACCCCCCCCCCCCCCCCCCCCCCACACACACACACCCACACACATGAATACCCCCCCCCCCACACCCACACCCACCCAGGTGCTCCAGCAGGGTGGCTGCAGGCTGGCAGGGCTCCTGGTAGTCGGAGCAGAGGGGGAAGATCCTCTCGTAGGTGGAGCTGCTGCTGCTCTCGGTGGTCAGGGAGGAGCGCGGGAAGGAGAAGGCCTGCATCTGGGCAGCCAGCCGCGCTGTCAGCTCCTCGTCCAACATGCGGCGAGAAGCCTACGTCATGGGAGCAGGCAGCATATACTGTGTATATACAGCATATTCTATATATATGCACACACATGGCATGTGTGGTGAACCTACGCTACGTCATGGGAGCAGGCAGGGCCTTCAATTATGTACTGTGTATATACTGCATATATACTGTGTAAATATATATATATATATATATATATATATATATGGTATATATGGTGTGTGTGTGTGTGCATAATTAAATCCTACCTTTTCCAGCATCTTCTGCCAGACCTGCCGCCACAGAATGATCACTATAATGGTCAATAGAATGGCGATGATAGCCACCAAGCAGCCAATCAGGATCCTGGTATTGCTGTCATCCAGTTTGTGCATGGGATCGTCCACTGGACAGAGTAGAGAGTAGATATGCGTTAGATCAGCTGCTCTCTGTTAATCCTTGTGCCCCTTGGTTTATATCCCTGGGAAGACCAATGACTAACCTGGTCAGTGCCCTTAGCGCCCGCAGTGAAGCGACGACGCTCACTTGACATGCCCCAGGACTGCCATGTTATTCACACCCTATGTTTATTGTTTAAATGAACCTGTTATTTGAATAAACATTTATAAATATGATGTGTTTCTGTTGGAACAATCCCCTTCAGGTTATACTTTTCTGATAAATAATAATGAGGCATGTGGAGGTTGTTTGAAATGTATCCAAATGTATTAATCATCATAATTATGCATGAAGGCGCCTACAGTCTGCCTGCAGCACCATCAATACTCTTAAAATGATGACAAATGGCTGGTTAGTGTGGCTTGGGAAAGAGACGTGTAGGGTCTACTGCTGGAGCTGCTGCCCCCGCGACCTGACTGACATGACAAAAAACGACATATATAACAGAGAGATGTCTTATAAGCTTGTAATGCTCAAGAGGTCCAGATATTGATAGTAGGTTCATTTCAAATGTTGTTTTAATCCACATATGCTCTACTAACAACATTGTGTTGTCTCTATTAGCTGTCAATGACAAGTTCATTCTAGACTGCAATATAACCATAAAGCTCCCTCAGAATTCCAGATGTAAACCAGTGTGACTGGTCGGACGGCACTGACTGATAGTGGGGAAAACCGAAGAACACCCCTGCAGACAAGAACATGCAAACTCCATACAGAAAGGGACGACTGGGGTTTGAACCGGGGACCTTCTGACCTCCTACCAATTGTCAGGCCAGAGTGCTATTCACTGGGCGGCCATGTTGCCTTCTGTTTATCTGTAATCTGTCACAGGGTTCCTTTCTCGCGCATGTGGTGTGCGCTGGTTTTTTCTAAACCACAGCACACCTTTGAAGCACAATATTCCACAACGTTTTAAGTGTTATATCATTACTACATACGCAAATAGGCATATTGATTTGTATTACGTTACAGCCCTCTACAACTCATAGAACTATTTTTTGCGTTTGATTCAAGCCGGATTCGATATATTATGATTTCATATACGCTTGTGATTTTTATTTAATGTGCCACGGAAGAGTACTGTATAGCTTCATCTATTCTAAAACAACTGGTTACATTTTCAGCAAGGAGGCCACGAATCTCAACATTTATCCAAACAATTTGTAGGGTTTCCATAGCAAAACTGCAATGGAAGCCGGATGAAGGCCCAGGAAGGCTATATCCATCTGTGAACACGGCAGAGCATTCGCTGTTCATGTCCCGCAGAAGTAGCCTATGGGCTTTGAGACAGCCCTAAACCCTCACAGATTAAGCGGGGACGCACATTAAAGTCTGCGAGTCTGTGAGGGTGGACATTGAGATTGGACCAAAGTCGCATGGACGTTGCTCCCTTTCAGATGTGTGTTATTCATCGTTTATGTAAGGTTGTCAGTTCATGTATTTGACAGGAGACGGCGCTCTTGTCCTCCGTGAGAAGATACCATCTCATCCTGTGACTGTAATCACGGAGAAGAGAACGCTAACACAGAACGCATTTGTTTGTGCTGCTGACCTGGCAGAGTGTTAGTTGGGTGTCCGTGTTTACGAAGAGTCAGAGATGTGTTGTACACCGCGGAACCTGGGGGTTTGAGAAAAGAAGAGACAAAGACGTTGTAGACAAATCATACACAGTGAAAAACCATACACAGAACCATCTGGTTAGTCGTATTGGGAAAAGGGTGGGTACTTTCAAAAGACACTTGTCAGGTAATTGGTTGGACCATCTGTCTATCACCATCTATCACAAGCTAACATCACAGCTAAACCACGTATTTGACAGGACAAGGTTACCTACAACAGGACAAGCTAACCAAGGTAACCTACAGGACAGTGTAGACTACAACAGGACAAGGTAACCAAGGTAACCTACGACAAAATGCACACAACGCACCTGACTGGAAGGCTACCTCGCTGAACAGTAGCCACAGACCACCGAAGAAGAACTGGCACCGGAGAGCGCTGGCCGTGCGGCCTCCCAGGGGTACCGTGACAAAGCGGGCGCCCTGGCTCACGCGGTCGGGCGGGAGTTCAAAGGTCACCGGCTTGACTCCCCAATCCTCTCCCGACTGGAAGAGGCAGCTGACCTGACGGAACGTCCTCGCGCCGCGGCTAAACATGTTGCTGCAGTGAACCTGCGGGACCAAAAGCAACGCACGTTATGGCAGACGTATAGAAGAATACGAGTCAGAGACACGCATTGACATGCGTAAAGTCTGCGACATACTACGTTTAAATATGACCTCTGACCTTCATGGAGGTGAAGTTTCTGACGTGGTCAAACTCGAAGGTCATCTCCACAAAGCCATCGGGGAAGCTGTCATTAGTCCAGCCCACGTAGTCGTACCCCGGCCACGCACCATAGATGTTGCTGTGTAGGAAGTCATCCAGACCCCAGGTCCCATCGGTCAGCTGGCCCAGGCCATTAGTGAGCCTAGTGGGTGGGTGGAGAGATGGGTGGATGGTGAAGAAAAAAAGAAAATATTATTTTGATTATATTTTGTTGTGTTCTATATTTCTATAAAATATTCGAGCAAAAAACACCAATGCGAAAACATATTTGACAGCAAGTGAATATAAACTGTGCTAATACAATGCAAGGCCACTCACTCTAATCAGAGCAACAGTAAACGTACAGTTACAGTTTTAACTGTAACTTTCTGTGAATGCAATTGGCCGATCAAAATCCCCGCCACTTTTCTCTGTGCTCCAATTACTGTTTAGCCAACGGAAGTTAGACATTTTCATCAGTCACATGGTTCATGGAGAGGCAAAACAGTTCCAGGAAGTCCTTGGTGGGCAAAATGAATCGATATATATTTATATATAGATATATATAGCTTAATTTTTGGGTAATTATTAGTCAATAAATGCACTGATTTACATTTACAATTGAATTTATAGGGTACTTTTAGTATTTGTGGCTAACTGTTTTGAGGCTCCACGATTGCTGTGAAAAAAATGTCCATTTGAGTGAACGGAGATGACGCAACTCTCTCTTTACATGGCTCTGGTCCAACCTATAGTAACTTATGGGGGCAGGACTTGGGATCAGTCAAGTAGCAGTAGATTCCTCACCGTTCCGCAGACACCCCATCATAAACTGAGTCATTAAGGTAGACATCCAGCCCTCTGTAGATCATCTGCTGACCGTGTGGGGCGCTATAGGACACCAGGCCATCTGGGAAGGTTAAAAGTCAGTGCGTTGGTATGTCATTATTCTCAGTTGTTTACAGCTGTTCCTATACATTTCCAACACACTATGCTCTCTCGGTTAGTCCAGCCCACGAAGTCGTAAAGCCCTTCCATATCAAGGAGAAGTACAAGAAGAATGTATCATTTATAAATATAAAATAAATATATATCAATATAAAAATAAAGCAATTGAACCAACCTAGCCATTGACAGCCATAGAGTTCCACTCTCATGCACACTATCATGGAGTAGTCTGTGACGGGCATAAAGCGGACAAAGCGCGCTATGATGGGTGGTTCCAGGTCCTTCAGCACCACATCGTAGGCATTCTTGTTCCCATCTATTACCTGACAGAGAAAAGAGAAGAGACACATGTCATGTGGTTGAAACAAGTGCTATAAAAATGCTATTGTTTCGGTTCGAATCCGCGAGAAAAGATTCTGAGATGCTTGTGCGTTTAGTGTAACATCTAGTGGTAGAAAGTCATATTGAACAACTTTAAGTCTTACAAATTATTATAAAAACGGAGTAAAACATCTTGGATATTTCCTTGCGGTACAAATGGTATTATATGTAGCTTTAACCTTACCTTTAACTTCAAACATTTACACAATACTTTACACAACATTTTTATTTAATCGTTTAATACTTTTACTTTACTCTAACTGAATAAAAGCTACTTTCCGTGACTGTGTAGCCCAACACACCTGCGAGACCAATCCCAGTCACCTGCCTCTTTTACATCCATCCATCCATCCTCTTACCCATCCATCCATCCACCCATCCATCCATCCATCCATCCATCCATTCACTTACCCAACCATCCACCCATCATCCACCCACCCACCCACCCATCCATCATCCATCCATCCATTCACTTACCCAACCATCCACCCATCATCCACCCACCCACCCACCCATCCATCCATCCATCCATTCATCCATCCATTCACTTACCCAACCATCCACCCATCCATCCACCCACTCACCAATCCATCCATCCCTCCAGCCCTCCCACCCTCCATTCCTCCAACCTCCAGCCACCTCCCTCCCTCCTCCACCCGTGCTCTCTCACCTCCGCTCCCTTCCTATCCTGCCAGTCCCCCCAAGTGCTGCCATCGCGGCTGTATGCGATCCTGTATCGCTGGGCGAACTCCTTCCCCATGCCGTCGGCGTGGCGACCCTGGGTGCCCACAAGTGTGATGAAGTGCAGCGAACGCAGGTCCACCTGGAGGTACTCCTTGTGGCCGTCTGGCTCGGCCCCACGAGGACACCACGCCCCGTCCCCGCCCTCACCGTCTAGTCTGGGGGGACGGGGGGTTAGAAGTCAGAATGAGAACAATTACAGTAATTAAATGTGCATACTAAATATGTTCTGGTACACTTTTATGTTGTTAGCTTAAATGTAACAACAACTTTGTAAAGAAATGTAATGTAAAAAATTAATGAATTAATCAATTAAATGAGTTATTCTCTGAGTGGACTGGGTGGGTGACTCCCAGATGGTTTAAGATAGATATCTTACTCCTACTTAGCCTTGAGAGACCATCCTGATCTAGCAAGCTCCAGTTTAATTTCGCTGTGACAATCAGTTGGAAAAGCCTCGGAATCATTTTGAATGTGTCAGCAACTGAACTTTCCAATCAGCGTTGTGTTTATAGCTATACGGGCGTGGTTTAGGTTTGCCAACAGCGAAAAGGACCAGATTGTTCGTCCAATCAACTGCCAAGTATTTTTTTGTAAATACAGCCATTCACAAGCAGTTTCAATGTACGGCTCACCAGATGGACGTGTGACAACAATTCCATCTGGCATGTCTGGCATGACCTACTTTTCATTTTTGGGGTTCGAATGCAAAACCTGTGTGTGTGTGTGTGCGTGGGTGGGTAGAGGTCTTCTTAAGCACGTGTGTACCTGCCAAACCTCGCAGCAGTTGACTCCGACCAGTAAGTAGATGCGGAGATGTTTTCATCTGGAATCTGTCCGTCAGACATGCCGAGAGGGTAGCGGCACGTCTCTACAGACACAGAAGTATTCAGCATCACCGCCGCATCATAAACAGAGGGTGTTGTTGAACGTACCCTGTTTACCTCAACTCCTTATGGCAATAAACTGTACTGCATATGCACACATGCATGCTTGCTGAAACGTAGCCCATCATTTGCAGTATAGCACATATCTACACTATACTGTAGCGCAGGGCTTTTCAGCTCCGGTCCTGGAAGGCCGTGTTGGAGCAGGGAGAGATCTAAAACATGCAGGGTGCGGCCCTCCAGGACCGGAGCTGAATAGCCCTGCTGTAGTGCTAGTGTGTTGGCTGCCTAGCCCCTTGCCTCCATTTGTAAACATGAAAAGACCAAGGCAGGGAGAGCAGCAAAAGACCGCCCACATGGTACAGAACAGAGCATGCATCTATGACAACACCATGACCATTGACTAAGACAGACACAGCATGAAAGCAGGGGCGGTGGTGTGTTGCAAAAGGGCTTGCAGAATATGAGGCAGAACATGGCAGGCTTAGGCAGCTAACACAAGACAACGTATGTAACGCAGCAATCAGATAATCCATCAGATGGTTGAGACCAGAGGATTAATGATCTTGGCTAAGATTGACTCAATTTCTCTAAAGTTAGCTAAACTCATCTGCTGAATTATGTCATTGTACTTGTTTACAGTGTCCACAAAGCTAAAAGGTTTAATAGCATAATAACATAGCATAACGTTTCCCAATACATACACAGTACATCACTATAGGCTACAGTAGGCTACTAGCCTATTTGCCACTTTAGCTTTTATTACTGTTCAAATACTCCCGGTTTTAGTGGCCATCACTGCATGTACATACACTGATTTATTATTTTAATATACAGCCGTAGAAACAATCAAGAGACCACAAGAAAAACATATGAATATTAATGTAAAAATACATGATACAAGATAAATCAGTAAAACTACAATTGCTTCAGTGGTCTCTTAATTTTCTCTACCTTTATTCATACATTTAGGCAATTCAGCGTGTGCTAAAACAGTCTTCAGTGGCTCTTCCTCATGTCAGAACGGAATTGACCAAAATGTTTTGCTGCCCCTTCAATATAAGGAACAGGAATATAAAGGCATATTAATGTATCTGAACTGATTATACGGGGAGAATTCAAACAAGGACATAGACGTTGACTCCATCAGGGATTGTTACTGCGCATAAATGTTTTTGCCAACTGTTTCTTCAGTTTGTTTGTTGGAACTTTGTAAGCTATCGTCTTGGCCACGTATTTTAAAAGAGATTTTAAATCTCTAGGAGACATTACTTAATTTATTTAAATAAAGTGGACATAGCAAGCAGCCTGAACGCTGGCTACAGCAGGAGCCGTGATGTGGTAATGCCATAGTGGACGAGTGCTTCCCTCCCTCAAGGTCCCCATCCTGGCCTCCACTAGCCGAACACAGACAGCACTGTGCACTGTAGGTGCCAGGCTCAGCCCACTGTGAGACGGGCGTGGTCTCACATTTTGCCCCCCTTCCCCCCCTTTGGCCATTTAGAGCCGAATAATGTATAAAGGCACAGATAAACTCAAAGGCTGGGAGTCAACTGGCACTGCCTGAAATCTTTACGTGTACAAAACAAATGTAATAACTGTGGATTTCCTGACCAAGTTCATCATCAATGTTGCCAATGTTTACCTGCCCTACGGGAAAATTAACAAATTTTAGACTAGTTTAAACACAGCTGCAACAAAGCATTAACACACATAATCAGTTTTGATTGTGAATGAGTTTGCTTTTACGTGAATTAATCCAGACTTTCACCCTCCTACAACTACAACATTTCAAACTCCTTCCCAGGCCTGTGAATGCTCTGCCTGTTCTGAGGATATTTGCACTGTGACGACTTATTAAACCACACATGCACACATAAACATACACTCTCATCACAACACAACACACGCCCTTACTAGAATTCTCAGCCCACCCATCTAAAACTTCTGTCTTTCTCCATCACGACAGCATTCCTGCATTCAGTATACACACTAATAAAAATAAACAATGTTTTCAGATGATTGCTCGTATATTTAGTTTGGCCCGCTGATACGCGATGATGCTTTCATTGCGCAAATATGAAAGAATGTTAAATGTAGGACCGCATTTCAGGTTTAGAGAGGCCACAGCGGACCTGAAACTCAAAAAGGAGTTGAAGGAGTTGTATTGCTCCCATCAGTGGCCAGTTGAAATGTCCCTAAACAAAATGAATATAAGTGCGTGCTGATAAAACAATCTGGTGTTTATACACAGTGCTGGCCTTGTAAATGGGAACACAAACAAAGTGGTGCAGTCCATATATGCAGCATAATATAGTGAATTATGATAATCAATAATATATCCATGCATTTGATTTTTAGCGAGTTACATTTCAAACATCAATCCTGTACCTGGGTTTACTTGCGATCGTGCTGCAGCAATAAGCAGGATGAACACAACGTGGTGTCTGGTCTGGAGAACCTCCACGACTCGCATGCTGTCTCATGGAACTTGCACCTAAAGGTTTTCAGACCACATGGGAAGCAGTATGATAAAGACATTCAAGTCAGAGGTATTACAGCCCCCATGACGTAGCTCCTACCTGCTCATTGAAGCTGGGGATTGGATTTGGAAGTGTGTGTGCTACGTTATCAGTTGTAATGACAACTGGAGGTGCACAATATTTTGACTCAAAATCGTTATTGCAATATCACGTTGCGCAATTACATTAAAAAAATGTTGCAGAAAGTATGCAATATTCTGTTTATTTTGTGGAGAGATGTGTCTGTTGGCTGTGTGGCTTAGTTGTGTTTGATTTAAACACAAGTAAGATGTGTGGCTGAGGAAACTAATGACATAATAGACATCATAGCGGGAATATTAGTGGCAAAAAAAAATGCCTCCTCGGTATCTCGGAACTACTGTTTGAAATAAACCCATATGTTGTAAGATTAATAAAACATGTTATTTTCATGTTATACATCTATTTTGAGGCATTTTTCCATCACTTCTGTGTTTCTACTTATGTTTAAAAATATCGGGAGTATCAATATTGCAATATCACATTGTGACAAGTAGTTACTGTTCACTCTGTAGACAGCTAAGACCATACAGGCAATAGCTTGAAAGCATCTTACAGCTGCACTCTATCTCCAAGCAGTGATCAGGTTCCACGCCCCTGGCCGAGAGCATCGCTCCTCCACCTCAGCTGTCTGGGTACCGTACCACCACCCTTTATAGTGTGTATTATTATCCTTATTATTATTATTATTATTATTCTAAGTAAAATGTTTGTTGTATGTTTGTCAGCCTTGAACAATTAAAACTCAATTAAACAATTAAAATATTTTCTATTCAGGGCCACTGTCTGCATGTTTAACATGCCTCCCTGATCCAACACAGCTTTGCAAATTCTGACCAAAAACGTGAATTCATATCCTAGTTTTACTTGTTCATGGCTGGCAAGAGAACTTGTATCGCCAATGTGTTTATTTGTGGTTAGAAAATGTAACTGATAAGCTTTACATTGACTGGTTTGACCCCAATAAAGTATCCTGGAGCAAGTCTAACTTGTTACTCAATGCTACTTACAATATGTTTGTGGATATCATATTGTAGAATATGCATGCTTAATACTGGTGCAGAGCTTGCCTTTTTGTCTCAGATCAAAGCAGATACTATCAGAAGTAAGCAAAGCTGGCGTAGATACTATAGGGAGTAAGGTGCAATGCTGCAGAAAGATTTTAATAACACCTACATCCATCCGAAGCTCTGCCCCCAAAATTAGACACTTGGCTGTGGCTGACAGTGTTGTGTAATCTGCACATGGTTGCTGAATTTGACAGTAATGGGTTAGTTGTCTGCACCATAAGTGGCCTTAATTAATGACCCAAAAGAGTGTAAATTATGAGATAGCATTTTGAAGGCGTCAATAAAGCACTAGATTATTTTTTCAGCACACACAGAACGGGTGCAAGCAAACTGTGAGCATATATTTGCAGATTTTGCCAAATGTGTATTGGTGTTCAATTGCTGACTCCACCTTTAATAAAGCCCACCACCCACTGAAGGCTCTGGGGTTGCCATGGCGACCAAGGATTTATGTTAATCTGTCCACTAATTTAGTTATGTGGAAAGTGATTACCGGCAATAAAACGTAATTGCTCTTCATGAATGTGGTAGTGTGTAAGATTACACAAATTATTTAAGGCATTAAGACATTTTTATTTGTGGGGTATAAATAAAAATAATTATTGTGTTAACTCCAACTGCCAAAAGATCCCTTGTTTATGAGACACATTTTACAGAATGTGATTGGCCCATAACATATATCAGTTGTGTTACACATAATACATATTAATGTTAGTTATAAATTGCAGATAAACCAACATTGTGTGTGTGTGTGTGTGTGTGTGCACGCACGCATGTGCGAATTTAATAAATAGTCAATCTGCTTCACAGCACTCACATTTCACGCATGGTAAACTCTCCACGGCAAATGGTAAATAAAATGTGGCTGGAGACTCAACTTGTACAGTAAAATCAGCGGCCCAATGAGCACGCAGCTTGTTGGGGTTATGGGGTTGCGCTGTGGGTGGATGGCCGTCTCCGGGAATGGTTTCACATACACAGCCGTCCTTGTAACCTCACATAACTGACTTCTGCTCACTCTCACCGCAAAGCCCGTAGTATAAGCGCTTCATTTGTTTACCATGTAAAGATCTGCCAAGGTCCCAGTGAAATGCACCTTCATGTAGGCCGGACAGACATCAGTCTACTGTTCACGCGGAGTGGTGCCATAAGTATGAGCGTGTAAAAAGCATGTAAAAAGCATGACAGCTTTCATGGGTTAGCGTATCACGTGTACTACCTCATCACATGTTCAACTTCGATGTTATTCCACGCTTTGCCTCAAAAGGCATACGTCTTAATGTATACTAGCATGATATACAGTATATATATAATATCTTAATGTATACTAGGATGATGTACAGTATATATATACTATCTTAATGTATACTAGGATGATGTACAATATATATATACTATCTTAATGTATACTAGGATGATGTACAGTATATATATATATATATATATATATATATATATATAAAACATAT
>JAODOY010004264.1:0-11048 GCA_025399855.1 Forbesichthys papilliferus
ATCCATCCATCGTCATCCGCTTATCCGGAGTCGGGTCGCGAGGGCAGCAGCTTCAGCAGGGGACCCCAAACCTCCCTCCTCTGTTCATTGTTGAAATGCAATAATGTTGATGAAAGTAGCTGCTATAGGGATTGGTATGGAGGAGGAGTTCAGTTGCTGTACATATTAGTCATATATTGTATTATCATGTATTATCATTAAGCTATTAGCAACATTAAGCAACAATAAGCTACAGCCATTTTGACATTTTAGCATAACTCTACAGACTTGACACGATGCTTTGTTTTATTATGTCATATTCAAGCGAGCGTGTGTTAAGAGGATTCATTAATGTCAATATGACACCTCGCACAAGGTTACAGCAGACATATAATCTGAGAAAGCTCAGCACCTGAAGAGGTCTGACAGCATGTCACAATTCATGTTCAAATTCATAGCAGGATAATTGTTTAAGGCTGAGGAATCTTGACACTAACATTTACTTAACATTGTTGTTAGCAGCAATGTCAGTGTGCTTGAGCAAATGGGAGCTTTTGTGTGTATAGTGTGTGTTCCTCTTGAGGTTACAAATGGTAGATTGGAGTGAAAATTCCAATTTGTATCTCATCTCAAATGCTTGGACTTGGAAACCTATTGGCAACTGGAAATGATTGTGTGTGTGTGTGTGCGTGTGTGTGTGTGTGTGTGTACTGGTTCATGGGTGTGTGAAGCAAATGATTGTCCTGGACTTCTACCAAGAGACGACCAGATATCTTTATTGCTTGTCCACTTTAAACACCTTAAACGTTAGATCCTGAATGCGACATCCGCCTCTTCAAAGCATAAAAAGAGGGTGTTACTGTACACCCATTCCCTCTAATTTCAGTCAGGAATAATTGTACAGTCGAGTTTATGGACACATTGTGTATTTAGTTTAACACACATACGTTATACAATGGAATTGTGGGTAAAGGTCAGTTATGGCAACACACCATTGTTTGAAAACATTAAACTACTCGCTGAAAATGTGGGACAAGCAACTTTGCATTCGCTGCCGTTTCCCTTATGCGTTATATACTTGCTTATGTGCAACGCGTACACATAGAGAAGTGGCATGTCAAAATGTGGAGAGGCATGGATACATCATATGCATGTTAGGTAATTAAAAACTAGCTCTACAAACTTCTCTTTAAAACCTTCCGTAATTGTTGTTCTTTGTTCAGACGTTCATGTGATGTATTGCATCATGCGTACACGTAGCGTTCATTTTTGAGGATGCGCACAAACTACGCTCCAAAATGGAACGCAGGATACGCGCCCGATACGCCTGGTTGCCATCTTGTGTACGCGTATGCGTAATTAATTTATGCTAAAATTAATCCATTTATGCTTCTGCGTCAAACCTACGTATTGCCTACGGTGTCAGCTACGGCGTCGGTTCAGCATGTTATGCTTCTGCGTCGACCACATGATCCTGTGCGCGTTGACTCCGCATGTGATTGCTGCGAAGCGGCATGTCTTAAATGCGCCTGAATTAGAATACAAATTCAGTGTAAACGTTTTGAAAGAAGTATATAAAATATTTATTTCCAGCGAGTCTCTTTGTTACACCAACATATATCATAAAAAATCACTTGTGCCGACACAAAATAGCATTATAAAAGCATCAACAACAAGGAAATGCCATAGGGAAACCCACGTCTTGGCTCCCGATAGAACACTAATAGTGTAAAATGGTTTGAAATATGCATATAGAAATATTTTTTTCCAGCGAATATTTTAGTTAAACCAACATGCATCTTATGAAACAATCTGCCGACACAAAATAGTATTCATAAAAGACTGCCATTTGCTGTCTATACAAGGAAATCCAAGGAAAAAAACCTGTGTCATGTGCAGTTGTAGGCTTGGTTAATAATGCTTAAGCAAGACATATAAAAATGTTTCTTTCCAGCGAATAAAGAAATGATTGGATTGTATTGTCAAAGGGAGACAGTCATGCATGCATGAAGGCTATGGCGTTGTAATAAACATTCAAAATTCCAAAGCACTACTCATATTGCACATGGGCTTGCATCTACAAGACTGCTGCGGACGGACGTACGGACTAACGGTTGGTTACATTTTTGGAGAGTTTTTTTTGACGCAGAAGCATACATGGGCCTTTAGAGGGAAAGCGCATTGAAAGGACTGGGCTGCGGCACTGGTAGCTAGTTCCTCCCACGTTCACCTCTTCCCCTGGGACCGAGGTGTGTGCAGCAACGCTGAAAGTGTCCATTCCCAACCTTAGCCCTGCTGTCTATGCATGCGTGTGTGTGTGTGTGTGTGTATGCAGTGATCTGCGTCATTAGCTCAAGACCAGTTACATGGCCATGAAGATATTAATTGGCGTGAAATGGGGTAGCATTGCTGCATTTAGAGATTAAAGAAAAAGGAGGGTGAAGAACTCCGGGTTTTGTCAAAGTATATTAATGAACCATGAATGTGTGAGTGCAGATCATACAAAATGATGGTGCCTTGAAAGTAAAACATGAATAACCTAGCCTACCCACCAACCTACTGAGTATTATTATTATTATTATTATTATATTTTATATGAATCCAGATTTAAAGACACACATTTTCAAAGCAGTATATTTCAACATGTTACAGATACACAACAAGTTACAAATGGTTTAATCAGTTAAGTTTTATGAAGTAAACTCTATACACCTACATTCTGGTTGCAAATACAGCAATTTCAATTTGGGTCCATTATTTTGAAACACCATGTAGACTACAAGTCGCATTTGTTTTAATTTATCTGTGGAATGTGTGTGTGTGTGTGTGTGTGTGTGTGTGTGCGCACATGTGTGTGTGTGTGCGTGCGTGTGTGTGCGTGTGTGTGTGTGTACTACGGTACGTTTTATGTACGTTATATGCACATTTTGTTGCACCAAAAATGTGCATATGATTTAATTGTGATGTGCAGCTGGTTAAAATCAAACAAGCATGTCCTCCAATGTAAAGCATGGTCCTCAAGCACGAATGAAATATGAACGCTGCTTCAGTGGAACCCTTCGGAAGAGCAGTGACAATTTGGCAAACAGACTACCGGGCAGAATATTCAAAGGAAGCAGTATACTGTACTAAAACCGACTGAACTGACTATAAACTGCAGATCATTTCATATTATACTAAACTGATTGAATCCGTGGAACAATAACCATTGTGTAGATGTTTTGAATTAATTAACCAGTGTGTTGTTGATGAAATGAAGTGAATCACACAATCCCATCAGCAAAATAGCTTTATGACAAAATGTGAATCAGCGCATTGTTGAAAAAAGTGCAGGTGCACTGCAAAACATTCCTCAGCAAATAAATTTGGCTAGCTGTCTCATGAAGATACTTTTACAAGGTTTAAGGTACAATTGCAGCACTGCCAAAAGCAAATTTCTACCCCAGCTCAATATTTATGATTAAAACAACACTGTATATATGTGGCTGTAGGTGTAAGGCTGGAGAATATACCGTAGATTTTCATCACATGGGCAATTTCCAGCACAGATTGAGGGGTGTCTCTTTAATGTGATCTTGTGTTTAAAGAGCTACACTGAAGCTTATCATTCACTTCTAGGCTGCAGTCAGGTTTCAATTTTGATGCAGAGTGCACCAGCCAACCACTGGTTTAATAGCCACAAGCAATAACAGAAATGGAAAACCTTTTATTAAAATGAATATGGGAAGAGTAAATATATGTACAAATATATTTTCTTACCTAAGTTGGTATTCATACAGGCTGACAAAAATATAATAGTTTATGGCTGTATAAATGTCAATAGGCCTAAAGCAGAAGATACTAAATAACCAATCATATCAAAGTAGCTAATTCCAAAAAATACATTGAAATACACGAACTGCATAGCTGATGCTCATATAAATACATTCAGACCGCTTTGACCCTCTACAGTAGGCTACCTGCAGCCCACACTTTCATCAAACTTGTCGTTTCTAATTTCCGATGAGAATCGCATCAGTTACGGGCGGCGTAACACCGGGTCTCCCCGGTGGCTATCCTTTATATTGTGCTGCGTCCAGGGACGCAAGACGGCAGGCTGCAGCGCATTTTCCTCTACTTTTTCTGATTTCGCTCATAAAAAGTGCCCTCTTCTCTTGAATCTGGATTATGTTCGATTCATGTTTGCTCGGATTTCTTTTATGTTTACCACGTGAAGTTTT
The DNA here is from genome assembly GCA_025399855.1 of Forbesichthys papilliferus. Taxonomy (NCBI): domain Eukaryota; kingdom Metazoa; phylum Chordata; class Actinopteri; order Percopsiformes; family Amblyopsidae; genus Forbesichthys; species Forbesichthys papilliferus. The sequence goes on from JAODOY010004264.1 coordinate 4,200, forward strand.
TGGAGAGGGGTCTAAATGTTTGCCAATGTTAGAATAAGTATGCGAGACAAGTTATGTGATTATACACACTGCCATAGAACCGGTTCTGCTCTGGGTCTGGGATTCCCATGTATACATATCGGACACATTCTACATTTGAAACACCCTTAGCACTTACTGTATAACGCCGGTGTCACCTGATGGCAGCAATATAGAAATTCGGCAGCTTGTATCATATTCGCGCAAACGAAGGACTTAACTTTAGCGGGATGCTGTAGTAACCCAACACGTCTTTCACCGTTTGACAAGCAGACGAATGGAACGAAAACGAAATCAACAAAACACAGGATAAACGTACGAAACATTGTAAGTTGTGTTTTTGTTATCCTTTTCTCTCCAATTTGTCGTCTTCAACCGTGAACAGTACGTGTCACCATTACGCGTGCATGTAATGCACCGATACACAGATTAAATAAAAAATATAGCTTTTATATGTCTGTATTCCATTTACAATAGATTGTCATATAAGACAAAATAGGACGATTAAACATTTTATTTACTCTTGGGAGTGCTAATCAATATAAGCGGAATTTATACCATATTATGTGTGTGGGAAATTAGGTTTTCCATAATTAAATGTGAATGCATGGCGGGGATAGCCATGGCTGTCATGGTGCGGTGCGCACGCTTAAGGGCTTGTACATTTGGTGAGCAATGTATGTGAGTTTCTGTAAACCAGTGTGATTTTTTTTTGTTGCTATAATTAGTGTATTAAAATAATATATATGCAAGTTGTCTATGCAAGTTGTAGCTTGTCTTTCATAATGCAATGGACATTAATTAAAGCCATTCAAAAAAGTTCTGTTTCAGTCATCTTAACTTGACGACCTTGGAATACTAGCCTATTCAAAATAGCCCAATTGTTTGAAGAGATTTTGGAATGTTTGATTCGATTTACATTTTAAATGACATTTAACACTATATTTTATTTGAAATGACCATCCATGCATTATGCAAAATATTCTTTAGACGTGGGTCTTTGGACTATAGGGTAACTAATGCTGCTAGTGATGTATATGGTTCCCTGCTCCATCTGAGCCCATACAGTTGTTACTGCTCCCCATTGGGGTGTGAGGTAGCTGACTTAAGGCACATGCACACTGCCCAGACTGTGCCCAACTGACACCAACTTCTAAGTTGGCAGTATTGGTTGCAGTCTTTACAATGTTCAGAAAACCAACTGCCTGTCCAAATTGCCCAGACTGTAAATGACAGGACATTTCAGACCTTGGATAATGCAATATGAAAAATGGAGAATAACCTACCTCAATTGCAAAAAAGTCATGCTGACGTTACGGTAGGCTACTATCAAGGTTGGAAAATGGCTGCTTTGTTGGGTTTTTTCTTACTAGACTGCTTTATATGCGTTCCTACGTTCAGAAACAACGGTGAAGTGGATAATGGACAGTTATTGACAAGTTATTGCCTCCTATCTTAAATAAAAATGATGTGAGCTTAACATTGTACAGGTTGTCAAGAGAAGACATATTGCGCTGTCTGAACACGGCCTAACACCAACTGACACCAACTTACACCAACTTACACCGACTGACGACGCACACTGATCCAACAGTTGGCATTGGTTAGAGTCATCAGCGTTTGTCGGGGCAGTGTGCAAGCAGCTTTAAGGGTTACTAGATGATCCTGGTGGGGTGATGATGTTGGAGTGTCATGATGTGTGTGGTGGCTGCAGTGCTGGGCATGGATTAAGCCCAGGACAGGTACATTACATTCACTATGCATAGTTTCATGGAAATGCATTTCTGGCAGCAAATCAAACAATACATTAAACATAATCTAAAGCAAGTGGTGAGAATGTTCCATTGGAAACAGAAGAGAAGCATTGAAGGTGACATTATGTTACTGCGTCTAATGGACCGTTTTTGAGATGTGTCATATACTGTGTAGGGTATAGTAGCTCATAACATTAGGCATGAGTGCCTTTCAAGGCCCTATCCACAGAAACAACCACACATTTAAAATTGCCTGGTCACTTTTTAGGTTGTTTTTAACTACATTTACCTTATAGTAAAAATATCCAGTCAGGATAGTGGGTATCCACTGTATTTGCCTATAACATGTCAATACCTTGTTATGCAAAGGTAGGCTACAACCACTATTCATTCGGAGCATTCAACAAATACACTTCCTATGAGTTATTGCAGGTTATGTGTTTTACCTCAGAATGTGTAGACATGTGGGATTTGCAGTACAGTATACTGTAAATCCCACTTTTCAATTTTATTGGCTGTCTAACTGTCAATGATGACTTGTCCTACACAGTGCTTGAAGAGCATTACAAGGCAATTAGTGGTCTATATTCAATTAGCTAATTATACCAGACACGTCTTACTGTAGCTTCAAACACTTCCAATCCAAAGCGATTGAAATAAGAATTGTACAAACATTTAAGATAAATATACTGTATATGGCTTAGACATATTGCTCGTGGATACCTCACAGGTATCAACTAGTGATCGAACACACAAACTTCAGGGTAGGAATTTTTCATCCTGCTCCTTAATACCTAATGATGTTGAATTGATGTCCTATCACAAGCAAGGAGTTAATTTATGAGAGGAGGATGCAATATTGAGATTAGGAAACTGGAGTTAAAGGTTCAATTCTTCTTTCACTCTGGCAGTTAAGTCCTGCAACATTTTATTTCAAACCCAAGAATAATGTGAATGAATATCAAATCAGTATCTGTCTTTGATATAAAAGTGCTTCCATTAGCCGTTAGTGTGAGTATTTATTTTCGTTTGCCGTATGACTGAGTCTGCAACATGTGTAATTGAAGCAGAAGGATAGCATTATCGGGCTATGGCCCGGAAGGAGAGTTGAGCGACCCTAAATGCATTAAGCTCTTTAGTCCATCTTCTGTAAGGAGAAAGACTTCTGAAGAATTCTTCTTAATATTTTATCTTTTGAAAACTCACCTGGGGTTATTTTCTTCCGCAATGGAAACGAGAGGTGTACTTTCTTACATTAGCGGTGGGAGCAATACTCTAGATATTTCTGATATTATATATTTTCTAGATATCTTATCACAGAAAATGCCTCAAAATGGCCTACAAGAGACTAACACAGCTTTTTCACTATTTGTTACTTAGTCTAAATACAGCATAATATAGTCAGAGGCTAATATAAAGTGCTTCCCAACTGTCAAATATGGATACATACTGTATCTTAGCGTTTCTCAACATCGGCGGTACCGCCCCATAGGGGGCGTTCAGAGGACGAAGGGGATGCTCTAATCAATATTTTGAAAAGGGGGGCGCTGAGTTTCTCTTGGGGGGCATGGTCTTCAACCAGTGTCGCACTGGCTTGGAGAATCGGGGGATTTCCCAAACTGCTGGTCAATGTAGCTTATAGGCCCGTGCAGACAATGAAGACGAACAGAAAAAAATTGCAGTTTAATCTGCCATTCTCGATTTGAGCATGGCCTGAAAACAATGTAACAATTTTACTGGACTGATCCAAAATCCAAAAGAGGGATAGGTTCGCCGAATCCCTGTCAATACCTGAACAATGCTCTTTACAGAGCGGTTTATAAGAACAAATAACTACAGGAGAAAAGGGACCTGGATAATGGATAGGGGGGCGCTGACCCAAACAAATTTGAGAAACACTGCTGTACGTGTAGTCACACTCACGGAAAGCATTTACAATGATTAAGTCAACCTTTTAAAGTATATATCATTCTTTATAATAATGCAGAGATGATAGAAACAATGGCCAATGGAATGCATGATAATGGTCCCTTTGAATGTGTTATGTTATTCATTTCTTATACAACTTTAACTGTGGAAGCCAGGGTGGGCGCATTACAAGGAGACCTAATTTAAATGTTAGGGCACAATAAAACTGTCCTTACGTTATTGATGTACTGTACTAACAGTGTATTCACTTTTTATGATTTATTGATAATCTCCCTTGCGCAAAGAGGACAATTTACCTGCAATACAGTATATTGTTAATGGCCAACATACGGTTCATCATTTTAAAGCCTATAAACTTTTTCTGCTTTTAATAACTTTGATGAGCCAGGGTAAAGTGCAATGAAATGGGCAGTTACAGTATGGGGGAGATGTATCATCACAGTATGGGGAGTGATTAGAGCTGATGTGCTAAAAGTAGCCTATATGCTCAAACATAATCTTTGACTCACAATACTCTCCATTCCTTCCCCTTCAACTCTCAGACTCACGCTGTGCATTCGCCAACAGCTACTCACGCTGTTGCTGTTCAAAGGATGGCTATTACTTTCTGGCGCTATCTCACAAACAGGTGCCTTTAACCACACACACCGTCATTTATTTTGGTAATGATGCATATGAGTATTGAAGGTGATAATAGTAGTTTATAACCTACTTATTATCTTGCCACACATGGCAAGACTTTAATGTAACTCAAGCCCTGACTGTAGTTGCATTGGACACGGGTTTGTGTGTGAGGTGATATTCTTTGTGTAGGTATTGCTTTGCGCAGAAAATTCCAAACTGCATTGATGACAATCCCATTAGGTTTGATCCCACCATTGGACAGTCATCAGTTCTGTGGCCACAAAAGAATCCTCTTCCACCATCCATGCTTTGTTATTAAATATCTATAGACTCTAAGCATGCGTATTACATTGTAATGTCTTCCCTCTGTCATTCCTCTTCCCCCTAAACCCTGTCCGTCATGGTTTTCCTCCCTTTCATCTACACAGTATTCACACTTTATCTGCCCTCCTTCCTTTTACTCATCCAATCGTTCCTCTGTTGTAGACTTATCTCTATCTCCGTAATCTATGTCAGGGCTTCCAGTGTAATTAGAACTGCATTCAAAGATTGGCCCCTCCAGATGAAAGGCTGGGAATTATAGATTATGAGTCAATCGATGTGGTGAAATGACAGCATGTGGTAATGGAACCAATACTGATGGTCTCCATTTCCTTATTATTCCCCATATGACAACAGCCATGCCACTCAAACCATCGGTGGTCAATACAAATGCTATGTAGGCTTGAGTGTATGTTGAGAGATGACCATTACATAGAGCTGTTAGTAAGAGTAAGAGTAATCATTATTATTTTAGTCAAATGCAATCATGCCGTTATTATCTGATATTAACAATACAACAATGTCATAGGGATTTTCAGCTGTAGGTGGTTATAATGTATGGGCCCACTGATTAAGGTCAGAATAGAGAGCATGTCACGCTGGGAATCTTGGTATAATCACAGTATTGAGGCAGAAATTAATATATTTTTACCACGGAGGAGGAAGGTGAAGCTAACTGGCTAGTTTATTCAATTTGTCTAATGCAGACCCTGTCATTTGTAGCTTAAATAGGTTTAAATATAATTTTCCTCCAATTATTATAGCAAGTCCAGGTCATTGCTGTGTAGTGACACAGTGTTGTTTTGGCCTGAAGCAGTGTTCTGGTCAGATGTTAATTAGCATAATTAATTTCATTATGAAGGTAGGTAGGCTAGTGAAAAATGTTTACTCGGCAGGGAAACGGGGCCGACTTCGAGAACTAACCTCATCTCTTACCTCGGTAACCGGCTATTCTGCCTCTCAAGGTTAATAAACAGCTTTAGTGACAGAAACATGCACATCGCCCTGTGAGATTTCAGCCTGTTTGCTCAGTCACATTTCCCACTGAGAGGATGGCGAAGCATTCTCTATTAGTGGGCGCGACAGAGGGTAAGAGCATTTACAGCCCGCTTGTATCTCAGCTAACGGTCTTCCCTTCCACTCTTATGCATCTTGCTGTTAATCAAAAGTGAACGCATGTTTCTAAAAGCTGGTATACATTGGTCATGCAGACAAGTCTTAGATTTGTAGCCCCACACAGTTTAGCCCCACAGAGGTGCTTGCCTCGGTCTGCTTGTTTGAAAGCTGAGGTTTCATGGGATCTGCACAGATTTCTGATGACCTCGCTAATATTTTGCTACATACTACAGAAAGAAATCCCAAAAGACGGGGCTAATTCATCAGCAGTATATACTGTAAGGCGGCATACATAACGGCGTGTCATAGTGACACAAGCATTAAATGCCATATGTCTCTTTTTTGTACAGCATTGAAGCAGCATAATCAATCTTTTTAGTGAGGGAAACAGAAACAAAACTAATAATTCGGATCATCCTTCCTGCTTAGAGTCAAGAACTGCCATTCCTTGTATTCAGAATTTGGAGCAATTATTTAGGGAATTTCTCAATGTTTCTGTTGCTATGCCTAGTAATAGTTAGCCTAACTACCTGAAACCAATGCCGTCTCAGAAGACAAGAACAGAGCTCCCCAATCAGTCAAGTTCACCCCTCAACCAAATAGCGATCAAAGTGGTACACGGGGCTGAACAGGCCCACGTTTCCCATAGAAACAAGCAACACACCCTGGACCTCGTCCTCTAATCGGGCAAGGAACTAAGCAGCTGTGGATCAGCCCTCAAGCCCCAACTCTGTTGACACATTGTCAGGCTATGCACGGTAACATGCACGCCCTCAGACACACACGCCAGCACACACTTCTTCTCGCAGAAGCATGGCCCTTTTCTACATTATTAAGCTCACTTATGTGACACACACGCACACACGCACACACACACACGCATGCACACACACACACATACATGCTTTGGACACACACACACACACACATGCTCATGTAATAAGTTGTGTGACTCGTTGATCGCTTGGTCTTCGACCGTTTATTGCAGCTGGAGAAATGAAAAGAAAAACACAAATCCCCGTAGCATTACAGCCTGTAGCATCTGCTCCTATATACACAACTTGAGACAAAAATAAAACATCACAAT
>JAODOY010004265.1:0-10000 GCA_025399855.1 Forbesichthys papilliferus
TTTGAATTAAGTCCACTCTAAAGCGTGGAATTGTTTGACAATTAAAATGCTATTTTGGATTGCATTTTCATTTGAATGTAGTCCTCTATGGACTTCCATGGTGTAGGAATGCATAGCAGAAACATGCAGTACATTAAACAGTTACCTTTGGCAGCTCCTGGAACAGTGGTCCAAGCTTCAGTATAGTCACCAAAACAATTACAGCAGCACCTATTCCAGCCATCTTCAAAACAAAACAATAGAAATCATTCATAAAACACAGGTAATGAAAACGAATAAAAATAACAATAGTTGACATTTAGCGAGTGCAAGCCACATAACAGTCTGTTATATGTTTGTAACTCACATAACACTGTGTTATGTGAGTTCTTCCAGAAAACAACCAAGAAGTGTCCCTATTATAAGTTCTAGAACATATTTGACGACATGGTGTGAACCTGTGTTTTCCCTCCAGTGCTCTCCTGGATGAGACTACGAGACATGGAGGCACACACAGAGAAGCACTGAAAGAAGCCTCCTGCTGTATTGCTGAGACCCAGAGCCACCAGCTCCTGTAAACAGATATGAAACAGAGAGAAGGAATCACTGCTGCATCTTCATCTGTTATATTTAAGGTAGCGGATTTGGGTTTTAGGTTACCTGGTTGTTGTCCACCTTATAGCCATGTTTAAGTGCAAATGTTTTTCCAAGGGAGATGGATATGGCATAGCCCACAATGGCCAACGCGAAGGCATCGCCGACGACATCTCCGAAGATCCTTCCATCTGGTATACGAGGTGAACTCAAGCTGATAGGCAGTGGTAAACAACATTAATTCACAGCCAACAGTGTTTAAAGTCATTATTAATGAGGATGTGTATTCAAATATATTGAACCAGAACTACTTTGCTTACCCACTAGGAATTTCCCCTACCACTGAGATGGAGTAGTTGTCATTCAAGTGGGCATAGGATGAAATCAATGTGCCTGCCACAATCTAATTAGATAACAACACAAATTGACAATTCAAAGACAATAAACACACGCACCACAGAATTTACACATATACTCATCAAAAATCTGGTCAAACATACACCGCTAATGTGCCTAATAGTTGTTTTCAATGTCCCTGCTTTTGCAATGTCTTGCACAAATATGCTCTACTACCACTTGGGCCAGAACTGTGACTCAGCATTTTCATTCCACTGGGTCTGCAATATCAGCATAAACTCCACAGATGGTGGTGTTGTGTTAACTGAATCCCTCATCTAATGACCTCTTTATGTGGATAGGCGTCTAGCTAATTGTAGTTTGTAAAGATATATTCATGGCTGAAGTACTTACTGAGGTATGCATTATGGTTTCTTAAAATGTGAAACCAATAAAAAACAAGGCACTTGACACATATCTGTCTCGACTAACGGAATAGTTTTACATATAACTGGTGTATTGGCGATACTATCAACAAATGTATTTATAGCAATTGACTTAAGATAAAAATGGAACTGACTGTGATGAGCTCAACAGGAACAGGTACTGGCAGCTTTAGAGATAGGAAAGAGTTGAGCTCCTTGGCTGCAAACAGAACCACCAAGGATACTGTGCTGACCAAAAGCGTGGCCAAGTTGGTCTTGGGCAGCAAGGAACAAACATCTGCCAAGGTCTGGAGATGAAGGATCGTTTTACCACGTCACAAAATGGGGGAAATAGAAGCAGTGCAGATCATCACAGCAATATAACCAGACACGTGATACTCACATACACCAGTGACAGTGGCCCGGTGAAACGTGAGGGTGATACTCCAAATATGTGCTTCAGTTGTGCCACCATCGCATGCACGGCGGCAGCTGTTGTGTAAGCCCGCACCAGAGGTTCCGACAGATATGTCCCCACGAATCCAAACTTCACCAAGCCCAGTACGACCTACAGCACGGGCAAACACTCGTGAGCAACGTGACTGTGCTGCACTGCTATTATGTTGCCATGTTCCTTGTGAAGACCTGGATGAGTCCGCCAAGCACAGTGGTGGCAGCTGCCACCTGAACTCTGTAGGCATCCCTGGCGGCTACGTCCACTGGTACATCCTGGGTGACATTTGTGCCATTCATTCTGAGGAAATCTGAGTCTGGAGCGAGTCTCTCTGTCACACTACCCACCATAATGCTGAGCACTGTGAATGTACCTGAAGAACACACGATCTGCTCGTTAAGCTCGCCGTTGGGATGCCTCTAGTACTATAAGCTTATTTTCTACACGTACTTACCAATGGAAATATGACGGGATGTCCCAAAAAAGAAATAGATCAATGCTGGGTAGAGTGACGTATAAAGCCCAAACACGGGAGGTAAGGAAGCCAGCAATGCATACGCCAACCCTGTGGAAACATGCCATGTTACAGTGGCCTTGATATAAAATACAAGCCACTTTGCTTAAGCTCAAACTAAGTCAGACGAGCAGCCTTAGAAAAAGATGATTGTACTTCATGTTGTGTTGTTCTTTTTTGACAGATTACATCTAGATGAAGTCTGTAAAAGAACTGAGCAGGCTTTCTTGGAGTTGAATTGGCCATTATGAAATATTGTCATACCTTGTGGCAGGTGCATAATGCCTACACTGATGCCAGAAATGAGGTCAGGCATGCCATAGTCCAAGATTGAGTACCTGGGCAGCCAGTATAGTATAGGTAAACAACCCACAATGCTTTGCTTCAATTTGGGTACTGTACATCTAGCAGGGATAGAAACAGGTATTTATTTGACTTGCAATTAACCATTGATTATTGATAACCTAGATGAAGTTATGTCAGGCCTTACCTTAGGGAAAGTGTAAGGCGTTGGGTGAAAGTGGGGTGGATGTCAGAGTAGCTCTTCCTCTGTGCTAGCTCTTCCAGCCTGTGTTGGTCCATCACCTCCCTCTCCACTCTGTATTTGCCAGGCATGTGTGCAGTGCCCATCCTTCATCAAAATGTCTGCTGCACTGCACTCCGTGCACTATAAAGGTGAGCTGTTGAGTGCTCCCACATGCACTCTCGCTGATGATTTACACTGCATTCTGTAATGGTTAACTACTCTGAGGATGTTAGAACAAAACGTATCTTTCAAGCTTTGAGATATTATGGAAGGCTCAACTAAATAAACTGACACGTATGTCCTTCCTAAAGAGGAAAAGATTAACCCTCTTGAACCACAAATTATACATATATGTGGTCCTCAAAGGAAGTAAATATTAGCATGAGAGCTTACATTTGCTGAACTGATCCTAATGAGCCATGAAATTTCCACATGTATTTGTTCTGTCACCTATTACTGAGGTTCTTTCCAAATAGACATAATTTGCTTAGTTTGTAAAATTACAAAATTGTTAATCCATTCTCTCAGATAATTGACAATTGTCCTGTAATGTCAGTATAAAAAGTCAAATTTAATATACAGTAACCTTTTACAAGGATCTTTTCATTGAGACATGGTATCTCATTTATAAGACATATCAGAGCAGGACAGCAGCATAACACTGCAAAAGTCAATATATATTACAAAAGAAACTACACATTCATGTTGAAAAGTACTTTTAAATACTGAGACTAAATGTTTAGTAGAATAATAGAATAACAAATTGAATCTAAGACCTACACTGCTTAAAGTCATGCAGAGAAATTTAGTTGGACAGCGTAGGAAGGGGTCCTCTAAACTGAGGAAGCAAACCAAATATGGACTTATCAATGACATAAACCAGTAAAGACTGGGTACTGAGAGAGTCCAACTGACAAGAGCAACACAACATACAGTGTGAGTGCTCTGCAGTCAGTAATTTATCTGAACATACTGTGATAAAGAATGTTCACCATACTGTATGTAAGTAAGATGGGACAATTGCATACCTACACTACATACAGGTCAAGGGAATTCTAGTATTCTAGTATTCTACTAGTAACAATATTCTAGTATTATACTATGGTTAATGAAGCTTGTCTTTTGATAACAACAAAAATGTAGTTTGTTGCGCACGCAAAATGATGGGGCACAGCATTACATTATGAGGTTGTCCAATGCAGTAATCAAGTTTTGAATCACAAAATAATCGTATTTTTGTTTAGTTTGAATTTGTTTTAATAATGTTAACAAAACATGACCAAGTATCATATAGAATATTTGTTTATTGCAATTACAATGTTTTAATCTTTGGGCATATTGGTCATCTGCTGCTTTAACAGATGGTCTTGAAATATGAATCCTAGTTTACAGCATGTTTCATATCTGTCATTCCAGCGCTGCCTGCACATGACAGCCAGGGCAAACAGAGAAAAACAAAGATTGCACATATTGGTTTCACTAAATAACGTGTGAATATTGGAATATAAGAAAAGTATTACATAATTTAGTGATTTTGTTTATGACTGTTACTACACATGTCAAACATGCTAATTTCACTTATCCTTTTGAGCCATTGCTGTATGCCATAGCACTGTCTATTTTTGGGTTGGTAGCTCATGCTACCAGTTGGGGCATGGTAAATAGATTTGTCTCTAGGTTTACGTGGGCCTACTCTAGCAATAGCAATATGTCCAGCAACATACTGTAACAGCATGTGAAGGCCGATGCATAAACAAGAAGTTATTCAAGACTTTGTCAGCTATAGCAGCAGGACTTTGTGAGATCAGTACAGTAGGTGAAACTGGTAAGGCTTAACGTTCTACTAAACAGCCAGACTAACATGCATGATAAGCAACTCATCTTACTGCAGTTTTACACTGTGGGGACATTTGCTATGTGGCAATGTATAACATGTACAGGTCATTTTTAAATGTTCAACCAAAGACTAATACCTAAAATTACTTAACAGAGGCACATATGTATATTTAAACTAAAACTGTATAACAAGTCTGAAATAAAAAATATAAATAAATGTGCAAATGTGCTCTCTGCTGCTGTGGTATTTAAAGTGGCACCTTAATCTCTTTCTCTGACCCCTCTTGCCAGAATCAACCTCCCCAGGTTTGGTCACATTATTATCCAATCCTTTGTACCGATAGCGCTAAAACGTGCATTAACATGGATGTCAGAGCCAAACATGGCTTGGCCCTGCTGGACCAACTGAGAAAGATGAGGGAGACTGAAAATCTGACCGATGTGGTGCTGGTTGCTGAGGGCATCAGCTTTCCCTGTCACAGAGTGGTTCTATCTGCCTTTAGCCCCTACTTCCGGGTTATGTTCACCTGTGGCCTGCGTGAGTGCAACAACAGGGAGATATTCCTGCGCGACACCCCAGCAGAGAGCCTTGCCCTACTCCTGAAATACATGTACTGCTCAGAGCTCCCTCTCACCAATGAGAACGTACAGGGTATTTCTATTGCGGCTTTCCTCTTGCAAATGGATGAAGTCTTCAATCGGTGCCAGCTGCACATGACCGAAAACATGGACGCCTCCAACTGCCTCGGCGTCTATTACTATGCCCGTGAGCTGGGAGCAGAGCGACTGGCAGACCACGCCCAGCGCTTCTTATGGCAGAATTTTGTCCAGGTCTGCCAGAGCGAGGAAGTCCTGGAGCTTGAGGCGCATCAGCTTGGAAAGCTGCTTAGCTCGGATGACCTTAATGTTTCTCGGGAAGAGACCGTTCTGGACGTGGTTCTGCGCTGGGTCAAGCACAAGAACACAGAGTATGGAGAGAGCCGCAGCAGGCATCTACCAGAGCTCCTGAGGAAGGTCCGTCTACCACTGGTGAACCCCGACTATCTGAGAGAGGCAATGAAGAGGAGCAAAGCATTGCTGTCGGACGCCGAGTGTCTAGACATGCTTAGAGAAGGTCTGGAGGCCACAGCAATGCATCCTGCCGCCGCACCGCGTAAACTTAAGTTGCGTTACGGCATGGAGACCACGGATCTGCTGCTCTGTATCGGCAACGACAGCGGCGGGATTCGATCCCGATATGGCAGTTATGCTGAACGCAGCTTTTGCTATGCCCCATCTACAGGCCGCACCTACTACATTACGTCACCGCGCTATGGAGAGGCTTTGGGGTATGTGTGTGCAGGGGTCGTAACTGAAGGAAATGACATTATCGTAGCAGGAGAGGCAGGTGTGCGCAGAATGGCTCGTCAGAAGGATATGAGCGTCGAGGTTTACCGGTGAGGAGCTTACAGAGCACTTACACCCTTCATTATTGTTAGATTTGAAGGACCCATGGTTGTTGTGATAATAACGAATGTGTGGGATTACCAGGTACAAAGTGGAAGCCCAAGGTAGCTGGGAGCGCCTGACCTCAGCAGAATACCGTGACTCCTATGCTCTGGGATCACTTGGTGACACGCTGTATCTGCTGGGAGGCCAGATGAAGCTGAAGAACCAGTGTATTATCACGAACTGTGTGGAGCGCTGGTCTCTACAGGGAGGACCGTGGCGTAGTGCGGCCCCACTGCCTATGCCTTTGGCCTATCACAGTGTGGTTACAATCAAAGGTTGCCTATACGTTATAGGTGGAAGAACGCCACAGGTACATTACATGACAGTATGATGATTTAGAAAACCCGCTGCCCCTGCCCTGCATGCTTTAGATGGCTCCTGCTCCAACACACCTGACTATAATGAATCAGTCGTTATCAGGCTTCTGCAGAGATAATGCCAAGCGTTCATTTGCATCAAATGTGTTTGAGCAGGGTGACATCTAAAACCTGGACCTCAGGTTGAGTACTTGTTAGTTACACGTGGAATTGTTGAATCTCTAAATCAAGAGGTTAAAATGTATCATTAATGCAATGTGTATACACAGTATATGCTATTATATTATTATGTTCTTTAGAGGTCTTAGCTGAGACACTTGTTGACATTGTGCTGTTTTTGGTACTACAAATCAATATGCTATGAGTGTACCTGTTTGTCATGACCTCACTACCCTGTAGTCATTCCGGATGGATGATGAACCTGACCGCCTCAGTAACCGCCTTCTGGAGTACAATCCAGAAAGAAATAAATGGACAGAACTTGGTCCCATGAAGTATTCTAAATACCGTTGCGGTGCAGTGGCCCTCAATGGTGAAATCTATGTGATGGGTGAGAATATTCCCATTAAAAGTGATCAATTATAAGTAAGACATAAAACCCTCTAAATGTTTAATATTTCAGTGCTAAATGTCCCTGGGCAGGGGGGATTGGTTGTGAGGGTGTGGATCGAGGACAATCACGTCGATGCCTAGACGCTGTTGAAATTTACAATCCCGATGGGGATTACTGGCGAGATGGACCCCCTCTCCCATCTGCACAGCTGTCTCTGCACAACAATGCTTCAAATGCAGGAGTGGTGGGAGGAAAGCTTTATGTATGCGGATACTACAGAGGAGCAGGTATTGAAGTATTCACTAATTTACATGTTTGTTGTGCCAAGTTACCATAACGCATGTATTTCTGTAATAGATCGTCATGATGACATTACAAAAGACATCTTGGAACTGGACCCATGGGAGAATCGGTGGACAGTAGTGGCACGCCATGCGCTGATGCACGACAATTACGATGTCTGTTTGGTGGCAAGTCTCAACCCCCGGGGACTAATGTCCCCACCTGCAGACTTAGTGAGTCAGTGATTTGCTGAAGAGCTTGTAAAGAGAGTTGATTTAGTTTGATTTAGGCCAAATGCAGTGTTGTTTTTCCACAAACACATAACACTGTATGACATTTTTTTTGTAGAATTAGTTGCATATTTTGAAATGGGACAGAATGACTGAAAGCAAGACGAGAACAGAATTTTGTAAATATTTGTATAGCTGCTTCTTTGTCTTATATCTGAGCGATTTAGAGCCTGAACATGCTGGTGAATAACATATGAATTATAATACTATAATAAACCATAACATATTTTAATGGATAAAAATACATAGGCATATTGATAAATCTGATATATTAATCAACATGCTAACTATCAAGGCCTTGTGATATATGCAATTCCTTGAAAATATCTGTAAATTAAAAAATATTTTGCCACATAAAAAATAAATAATAAAGTGCAGTGTTGTTTTCTTCAATTGGGAGATTTTTTTTTCTTCAGACAGAAGTGTAACCTTCTTCAAACACTGAAATGTTTGACACTTAAAAACAACATTTAGCAAAACAACAATTGCAAATAAAACAATTACACCAAAGCAGTCATTAATTTAATTGTTTACTTAGGTGTAGTTAACTTGAACCAATGTGAAACAATAAAACAATAGTGTGTTAAGTAAATAACATTTGTTTTGTGTCAAGTAAACAAAACATTATAAGTATAGTTTCTTATTAGCATTTTTACTTCTCCGCTATAGGAAAAATAGAGGAGTCAGAATCACAATCGGTCATGTCAAACAGCTGCCAGAATCCTTTCGCATTTGCTGGAATCTCCCATTTAGGGACTGTTGGCAAGTCCTCAGAGACTGGTTCAATTCCAGTGATGTATATAGAACTGCTGCTGTCTTGAGACCAAAAGCTGGCAGGGCTGATAAAGCCTCCAACACATTTACTGGATGTGGGCTCTCTCTTGCGTTGCATCAGTGCTTCCGGTTTCAGACTGGCCAACATGTTCTGATCGTGACGCTCCTTGAGAGGTGAAACTACTTCTTGCTTGATGCTCTTAGTGGGAAGCTGATGGTTTTCATCCCAGATTGTGCACTTCCTCCTCTGGGATAGCAGTGGTGGCCTCCTTCTGCGACTCCTGTGACTCCTTACAGTGGATTTGCTGTTTAGATTTGTTATGTTATGGCCTCTGCAGGCTTCAGAGGAAACCTCATGCAGACTGCTTTTAAGATGCTGGCAGATAGGCTCTTCCTCTTCAGGCTGTATTTTAGAGGCTGGCTGTGCCAGCCCTGGTGAGGTCTGGACAGCACAGTCTGTTACACCTTCTGGGCTTAATTTGTTGGATTGCTTTGAGACCAAGGTGGTAAGCAGGTTAACAGCCTCTTCAAGCATGGTTTGTTCTCTTTGATGCTCCTGTTTGAGAGATTCCATGTCCTGCTGTAAGCCATGCATATGCGATCCAAGTTCAGTGGTGGCCACATCAGTCTAAAACAATAATTGCACATCATAATCAGAGTCGCAAATAATATTATAAAAGAGAAAATTTGAATATATTTAGCAGTAAGCTAAACTTGACAGCTTTACCTTTTGTACCCTTTCCTCCATTTCAGTGATCTTACTTTTACAAGAGTTAACTTCATGCCGGACAGTCTCAAACTGCTGTGTTATGCCATTCTGAATACTGGAAAAACTTTGCTGCACTGTATTAAAAAATGTATATGTATAAAATGTGTCTTTTAAAACATGCCTACAACTCAATACACATTCAAGGTTAACAAATAATAGCAATTACACTGTTTCATAGCTGGGTTGCATCCACTAGAGTGACATCCACTGGTGGAAGACATGTTTTCACTAAAAGGCATGTATATTTACTGCTTTTTACAAAAGCAGTAAATATACATGCGAGTATGTACATTTGACTAGATACATAGATATATACATAACTGGTCAAATGTTTTAAAACACCTCAAATTTTCCAGTTTATTATGGAAAATCAAGCAGTTCAAGTCCAATGAATAGCTTGAAATAGTACAAAGGTAAGTGGTGAACTGCCAGAGGTAAAAAAAAAAAAAATAGTAAGGTTAAACAAAAAAAAAAAGTACATTTCAGGGAACAAGAAATTGGTTAACAACTTAGAGCAATTCTGCAACAACGGAAGTTGATCAAGGCTTGATCCAAACTTGCCTTGATTACTTACAACCCCGTTTATAGATTGATTGCATGATTTATTTTTTAATTTCAACTGTTTATTTGTTCTATGCTTTCATTTTAGAGTACCATGTCCATGAGATTGAACTGCATGAATTTCAATAAAAACCTGGATGAATTGGGGTGTTCTAAAACTTTTGGCCGGTAGTGTGTAATAAATATGAATAAGAATAAGAATCAAGACTGGGTGAAATTGGTGCAGAGTTGCAAAAATAGAACACAGTAAGACAGCATGTGTGTGTGTATGTGTGTGTGTATATATGTATGTGTATGTG